>APFE031558395.1:108757-184154 GCA_000404065.3 Pinus taeda
TATCTATTGAAACTAAGACAAGCCTTAGCGTTATGGTAGTTGGGCCAATACTATGGATATGGCTTATACTCCAAACAATGTGAGGTCTAATTGGGAATTCACATTGGGGAGACCCCCTGTATGTTGGAGTTATCTAACACCCTCAACATGATCCTAAACTAGAGTGGGTCTTCTACCTATATTCTTCTTATCAAACTTTCCAAAATTCCTTCCACCTTTTCCTTTCCTTGCATGAGTTACAAAGGCTTGAGTTTCTTCATCCTATGGACTCTACAAGTTGTTCTTGGACAACAATATGGCCTCCTCTCGAACACAATTAGTGCATAACTTATCAAACTTGGGCATAATTTCTCATGCAAAAATTCCCTAAAATCCCATGTGGAAGGAAATCAATTGAGAGTCGTTGTAACAAGCTCTGAGTCACCAATGATATCTCCAATAGCTCCAAATTCATCTCTCAACTAAGATATTTTCATAAGATAAGAGACAACATAATCTAATATGGACGTCATGATACTACATAGCTAATGCATCAAGTCTAACTTTTAGCTAGTGTCGTCACTCTAAAACAATCCCACCAAAGCACCAAATCTTCAAACCAATAATATGACAAATCAAGTGATACTTTATTGAATCTATCAAGATTCTTTTAGCCTTAACTTCATTTTTCTCATGCTTGGTTTTTTTTCCTAAAATCCCTCTAACTATGGAATAACTTTCTCCACATGATCCTGAATCTCGTTTTCTTCTAAGACAAGAAGTATCTTAGTCTTACAAGATCTGAAATTGGTGGAACCTTCCAACTTGTCTTCTACTCTAAGAATTGACACTATCTTTTACAAGAGATCCAATCAAGCTACTAAAAATTGTCTCTTAGGTTGACTTTGATGGCTGCTCTTTCAACAAAGCTCTAATACCATATTGATTTTTCTATGCAAAAGTGCAATAGATACAATTTTCTGCGAGATCATTATTTCCTAATTATTTTATGCCACTACTATTGTTGAATAATTACACTTTATAAAATCTCAATAATAAATGTAGAGAGAATAATAAAGATCATAAAAAGACAACCATGTACAATAAAGACAATAATTTTACCCTATGAAACCAAACCTTGGGAGAAAACCCAATAACTTTTTGTAGGAGAAATTATTCTTCAACAAGGTTTACAAATAAGATATTTGTCTAGAAATCTGTGCCAATATCCAAGTAAAATTACCAGTCAAACTTGGCCAACCTACTATCCTTTGAGGTCAACACCTTTAGCCCTTCTTTATCCCTTTCACCTATAGTCAGTGGCCTTCTTGTAGCTCCTATGACCTTCTTGTTTCTCTTGTGGCCTTCCTACGACTCTTATGGCCTTCTTGTTGCTCATGTGGACTTCCTATGGCTCCTATGGCCTTCTTGCTGCTCTTGTGGCCTTCTTGCTTCACATGTGCTATTGTCAAAGAGGGATTAAAAAAAATGATGAAGACAGAGAAGCAAATTTCTCTCTTTCTTGGTGAAGAAAATGAGAGATCACACTCTCTATTTATACTTGTTGAATGAGGGGAAATAACCCAAAGGAAACACCCCTTCATAAGTTGGCCCAACTTGACTTTCTTGGGCCAACTTATCACTTCAAATATTAATTTTTTCATAGTTCTTCTAGGCTGACTTGAAAACCATTTAGCCATTATTATAACACCATTTAACACTCTTGGTAGGTTTGATGCTCTAATTATGGCCTAGGGAAACCCTTCCTTCCAGAACTGGTCCAAAATCTAAAAACCAATGTTTTATTCCCCATACGCTACTTTCCTTGTGATAAAAGCATGTACAAGCGGGTTAGTATATACCCAACCCGTGTACATATGTTAAAACACTTAAAAATAATAAATTTCCTTAATTTTAGGCGAAGTTCACGGGTTCTACCTGTTACTCACCTCCTATAGCCAGTGGCCCAACTGTTTCCAAACTGAAAAAACCAATTTGGAGAAGAATAAATAAACCTCCATCGGAAGGCCTTAGGGGAGAAGATATGAGATATTGATAGTATAGTGAGATTATCCCCGATCTAGTCTGATGAAATCCTTGTGCCTCTTGCACTCCCCAAAGCTTAAGGAAACCCTTGTTTCCTTGTTGGAGATATCCTTCATCTTTCTTGAGATATCCTTGTGTTGGTGATGGAGGAAGATTGTTGAGACCGAGAAGGGACGAATCCGAAGGACGGTTCTGCTTGGAGCCGGAGAAAGACTCAGGTCATATTTCTCCACTTTACTTGTAGCTTACTTCAATAAAGAAATGTTGTTCTGTTCCTAATATTAAATGTGTTAATGCATTGATTTATATTGTAATTTGTTTATGAATCTTATATTGATGCCTAATTGTTCATTCATTATATGATCTAAAATTAATATCATTAACCTGCTTTATGTCTCTATTGTTTTATATGTTTCATTTGAGTAATTTTTTAGGTTTCAAAGACATTAGGAGAAGCTAAGGGTTTGCACCCTGCCGGATCTACCCAAACGTAGGACCTCCGGGTAAGGACACTCTTGTATAGTTCAGTAGAATAAGCATTTAGGTTGTTTGCCTAAGAATTTCTTGTTGTTGTTTTCCATCCGCTCTGTTGCGGTTTTCAACCCAAGACCCTAGGGTGATCTCACCCGCAATAGAATTGGTGACTGCCTTAATCCAGTCAAAGACAAAATTGATCCTAAATGCCATAAAGGTGTCTACTTAATTCCCTGCTAATGCGGCAAACCCTATGAAGTTGAGACTGGGAGATCCTTTAACACAAGAATCTAGGAACACTCAGCTGACATTAAACACAATCGCTCCAAATCCTCAGCCCTAGCTGAACATTCTAATAAAACTAAGCACCAAATTTGTATAAAGGATACCCGTATCTTAGCTAGAAGTGATCACTATTTCATAAGGAAATTCAAAGAAGCCATAGAAATTAGCAAACACCCTAATAACCTCAATAGAGTACGATGGATGGACCATAAGTGAAAACTGGATTCCAATCCTATCATCCAAATCTACCCCTACCTAACTATAATCCTCCTTTAATTAACCTAAAACAAACATAAAAGATCTAATCCATTTTAATTAAATAACACACTATGACCGTAATAGAATATAATTTAACAAAACCATAGAAAATAAATATCAATTAAAAATATCATGACCATAATAACTCCACAACCTAGGACAATATCTAGTAAGCCTTAATAAATAATCAAGACATATAATTAAAATTAATAAAATTAATATAAATACAAAGTAAAAACAATTACAATAAAACATAAATAAGAAGATATTATAACCCTAATAAAATAATAATAATATTTCATCAACTAATAACTAATCATATAAAACATATAGATAAGGGACATTAACACAATTAGAATAGGGTGATTCATCCCAAAAAACTAAAAATAAATAAAACATAAAAGAATAATAAATAAAACAAATAGAAAAGAATAGATTAACCAAATAAATAATAAAAAAATAAATTAATAGATAATATAATTGAAACAAATATAACATAACAATAAAAATTATAATTAATTAAATAAATATAATAACTTAAAAAAAAAAATCAAATAAATAAATATGTATAAAATAATAAAAATATAATTGAATAGTATATAAAAAAAATTAAAAAATAAATTGAGTAATATAAAAACATTAAAATTAATAATTATTAAAATTATAAATTAAAATAATAATTAATTAAAAAATAAATAAATTCCATAATAATTTTGAAATATCATAAAAATACAATTAATTTTACAAAACAAATAGAACAATTAAAAATAATTTAGTAAATCCTAATATCTGTCGGCTAAACATCTCATACATCTCTATATATTTGGAAAAATAAGACTCGTCTTTTTACAATTCTTTCACATCCTGAAGATGAACCATTGTTGTTGGTTCGAAACGTCGATAAAAAAGAAACTGAATGCGATGGATCCGGAAGATAATCTACATTCTTGTTATTCCTAGTTTGGGTTGTTTGTTCTCAATCAAGGTTTGTTTTTTTTATTGCTTGCTTCTACAATATTATTTGACTCATTAGCTTCCCAGGTATCAAGTCTAATCTTCTAGATCAGGCCTTGATTTTTGTTTTTTCCTAATTGAGTTTTGTATACGCTGTTTTCTTGGGTTACAGTCGTGTATACACGCAGGTTTCCTCAAGCAGACTCGCGTATACGCGAGTTTCTTGTATTAGAAACACATGTGCACATTTTTGTGTCTTTACATAGTCGCGTATGCAATTGTTTGAATTGTTTTTTCAAATCTTCTTGCCCGGTTAAGTCTACCGCCTAGTCATGTTTGTTGTTTTATGGTCATCTACTATCTGAATAATTTAGTTTTTCTGCAAGCTTACTTTTTCAAAATATCCTTCTCACTGAAAAGCCTAGTTGGCCTAGGATTGCTTCTTAAGCAAGTTTGTGGTTTGTGTCTTGGGTTCAAGGCTTTTGTTTGAAGTTCTTGGATGTTTTGGTTTTCCAGAACGAGAAATTCATTTCAATTTCATTTGCAGCCCAGATTTCAAGTTTCCTTGCTTTGTTTTTCCTTGTTTGATTGGCCTTGTTGCTTTTCGTGCTTTTTTTAGAGTCCTTTTTGGCAATTTTGAAAGTGTTTCTTTCTTGACATTTTGTTGGTTTGCTTAAATCTTTTGCTGCTATTCGGATCAGTTTGTGCAAGTTTGTAGTCTTTCTTGTTTCAAATTTCATTTATTAATGAGTTTTATAACTTGCGAGATTTAAAGACTCCTTGTGCTTATTTCTTGGTCTTTCGAATTTGGTAGTTTTTTTTATGACTTCAAAAGTTGCTTTCGTTTCCTTAAAAGAAAAAACACAAAAACTTTGCTTTTCTTTTTCCAAGGTTTTGGTTTTTAGTTTCTTTTGTTTTGTTGTTGTTAATCAATTGGGATATTTTGCAATTTGTTTTGCTTGCTTTGGAGGGAGATTTGTTTTTAATTTTTTGCCCCCCTCATTATCAAGTATGCGTATTGACTCTATAAAGAACCACATTTTGCTTATAGTATGAGTGTTTTTTTAGGATCTTGCATCATCATTTAAACTTGCAATAGGTTAGTTTACATCTTAAGCATTCTTAGTCTTTTTAGATTTTGAGTCTATGTGGAGTGTTTCAGAAAATAAAAGGAAAATATTTTGCTTATACAAGTTTTCGTAGAACCCAAGTAGAAATCACTTTTCATCGAAGAAAATAACTACATGCATATAGTTAGGTTTCTATTGGTTTCTTTTGTGTCATAAAACATCATCAGTTTCACTCTCATAAGTTCCCCCTGACCTAAAGAACAACTTTATAAAATCAAGCAATTTAATAAAATGAACTAGAAATTATTTTTTTTTCGTTAATAAACATCATCAAGTTTAGGTTCATTAGGGCCTTGGAATAGGTAAGTGGAGAGTTAACTCTCCAAGGGTGCTCAAATTATCAATTGTAGAAGTTGAATAACGAGCAAAATCTAATATCGTTAGAAAGACTGGAAAAGCTCTGTGACTGGGAGTTAAGCACGAGGGAGAGTGAAGACAAGGAAGAGAGCTACCCCCTATCCTAGTTGTTGGATCCCACCTCACAACTATTTTGCCCGGCTTTTGATACGAGTTGGTATCCATAGTTGCCTTTCTTAGGGATCTCATAGGTGGCTGTGGAGGGGAATCTCGTGGCACCTGAGGCTGACATTGCATCACGTTCAACAATACTTCTAGAGGGTACCCTTGCAAAGTTTGGGTACTTGCACGGAAAAGGTTGTTGTCTAGAGGTCAGTGTAACTGCTTCTGATACCTTCACTAGTAGTCCTCGGGTGTAATTATCCCAGACTATTTTCGGAAGGCCCTTGATTTTGGCTTTCTTGTATATTGGTGTTCGGTCCTAATCACCTGGAGCAGAAATACGTGAAAGTAGTTTGATTGTCTGTAGCTTTATGGACTTTTAGAGAGTGCTCTTTGATCTTAGTTGGCCTAGCTTTACAACTTTTTTGAGTCTTTAAGTAGATTTCTTAAAAATAATTCAAAGTGGATGATCGACTGGCTCGTTAGTCTAGGAGACTTCGTGGGATTTCACCTGCGAGTCCTGAGCCTTCTCCTCAAAGGCATAGGAGCAATTCTGCCAGTGGTTTTCAATTGGTGGCAACAGGCGCATTGGAGATTGATCCTCCTGTTGGAGTTATTGATTCACATGATAGACCTGGTACAAGTAGAGAGTTGAGAGAAACACTCCAGTTCTTTCTCAAGTTCTCTTCCAGTTGGAAGACATTATTGAAGTCAAGGAGCTCCCTGAGTCTATTTTGACTCCTAATTCTCCTCTTCCTCCCGATCATTGAGACATTTTATTATACGTCGGGACTCAGATCAACAGGCCTTCGAGCCCAGGTTTATATCGATATTTTCCTTTGATGACCACTGCTGGAAGCATGGCATCCACGATAAGTACTACGAGTATGCAAGCTCCTGTATCCGTACAAGGAGGAGGAACAATTTCTATACCTTCCATTACTCCTAGCACTACTATATTTAGTTCTACTTCCATTACATCTTCAAGTCGAAGTTCTTAAGTTGTTTCCTTTGGCATTGACTTTTTCCCTTTTGGAATGCCAACCAACGCGATTTCTTCAGTCTCGTTAAGTGTTCCATTGGCTACCTCCACGTCCATGGTTTCCATGGTAAGTGGATCAACTTCTTTTCAGGGTTTCCTGTTCGGGGGTGGTCATATGCCACTTTCCAACCCATCTTTGGGATCAATACCTTTTTCCGCTTCAGATCAAAGTTATAATCTGTTTCAAGGTTGGACAAACCCTGTAGTTAGTGGGTTAGGAGTCAGGAATCAATTTTATTTTGGTCAACAAGGGAATATGTTTTATTCTTCTGTTAGTTCATTCCAAAACTTTTCTCCCTATGCTAATGCATGGAACCCTTACCAAGGGCTTTCTGCTCCTTTCAACACCTCTCTAAGGGGCAATTTTACTGGCTATGGAAAAATTTCGGCAGGAGTTGGTCAAAATCCAGTTTTTTTGGACCACAAGGAGCTCCTTATGGTTCAGTTGGGTCTACGAGTTATTTTAGGCAACCTAGTGCCTTCACAAATCCAGGCCATTCTTTTCAGAACATTGAGAGTTCCGCCAACTCTGGGTGGAATCCTCAGGGTCCTCCGCGACTACCTTTCCTGGCAACGTTAAACTTGCCAGATCTTTCTAAATTGACTAATGATCCATTAGGTATAACCTGGTTTGGCCTCTGGTCCCAACCAAACTTCCCTCAGATATACCAAAATTTGAAGGGAAGACTGGTGATGATTTAGGGGACCATGTAACCACTTTCCACTTATTGTGTTCATCCAACTCCCTGATAGACGATTCAATCAGGTTGAGATTATTTCAATGTACCCTAACTAGAAATGCGGCTAAGTGGTACATAGAATTGCCAGGGGGCACCTTCGCTTCTTTCGGTGGTTTGGCTACTATCTTTTTGAACCATTTTCAGTTGCATATCCGCTATGATGCTGGCACTGAGCTTTTGGCTAATTTTGAACAGGATCGGGCAACCCACATTTTGGATCATATCCAGAAATACAGGAGAAGGAAGAGGCTTATTAAAGTTGATATTCCACAAGAACTCCTTCTTGAATGGTTTCTTGAATCATTACAACCCGAGATCTCTAAGGATGTGTCACTCTCCGGTGTAATCACCGAGGAGCAAGCTATTTTTAGGGCCCAACAATTAGAGATTATATATTCTCAATCTAGGGTCCTTCAAAAAATTCTACCTGACACTCCTAGGTCCAAAGTCGATATAGCCAAGCTAAAGCCAGGTCCCCATGCCGATGGGCTAGTTAGATCGATCGATGCTAACACGGCTAACTTGCTAACTCAATTGTAGCAGTTGCCTTTACAAACTGCTTCTTCAATGCAGGCTTCATCGCCCGTCACTACCCCTTCTCAACCTACGTCTATAAATGTTGTCCAAACTTCTAACCCCAAAGGAAACCAATAATCTGATAGGAAGAAGAAAGGATGAGGTAGGAAAAAGAATCAGGATGGGAAGGGCAATGCAAAGAAGCTTGAATGATGCCAGAGAGGGTAGAAAGGAGTTTAAGAAAAACGTAAAATTTCCATGCAAGCTATGTAATGAAGATCATTTGACTCATCTATGTCCTAAGATCCAAGATGCTCAGTGCTTATTAGTTCAGCAAGGGTCCTTGTGCAATGTTAGCGTTAGAGGTACTCCAGTCGTGCCCCGCTCAAAGAAGTGCATTGCTTTCAACAATTAGAGCAGTTGATGTTAGGATATTCCGACACATAGGAAATAGTTAAGTTCAACTTGGTCTAGTATAGAGTTAGGTAAAGTGTGTTTCTTTACCGTTGTACATTTTGTAACTTACAATCCGACGGTCACGATATGTAGTGATCCGACGGTTCATTCTCTCCTCGGTATTACCGACACTTGATCCGTGGCTTGACACCCGATTGGTCCATGAATTCTATTTAAAGCGCATGGAGGGTCATTTGTAGGTTAACCGTGCATGAGAGAAGCTTATGTAAATTTTCATTCTTTTATTAATAAATTGGCTGTAGTAGCCACGTTGGCGCAGGCCGTGGACTGTTTCCCTCTCTGAGGGTTTTAACCACGTCAAAATACTGGTGTATTGATCTGTGATCTGTTTGTGAGCGGTGTCCTTCTGGTGTTCTGTCTGAGGAACTTACCCTGTAAATTCCTACACAAGTCTAATATGTTAACATGGTTTACAAATTAAATATGATTGAAGTTTTTTAAAATTTTATTATTAAAATTCATCATATAGCTAACAACTCTCTTCCTAATTCACATTTCACTATCTTGCATACATAACCATTCATTCACGATGAACATTGTTAAGTTTTATAATAGAATAAAAAGAAACATGTGTTCATTAATCTATATGGATTTTCCAAGAATGCATTTAAATTTGACAAAATATTTAGATCACATTGCAATATTACGAAGAAACATTTAATTAAAAGGAAAAAAAATAAAATTTACCATGTAGCAAAGTACTCTAATCTTCACTTGCGAGAATTAAACTTGGGTGGGAAGGATAACAATCATTTCTCTCAACCACTCAAAATAAACTCAATTGGAATATTCTATAAACTCTTATAATTGAGAAATAAAAGATATGTATTGAATGATGAGATTCTATACAACATGAATTGTGTTGTAAAAAAATTATATATTATATTTTTTATATTTAATAAATTGATCTTAAAATTGTCTGGGGATTGCACTAGAATTGGGCTACACTAACCCTTAACATTGTTGGATGTCTCCTCTCAACTATCATGAGTTTTAAACCTTGCTCGCCTTACAAAATCAAACCCTCAGAATCCAATCATGTTAGCAGGACTTGAATGATACACACACGCACACACACACACACACACACACACACACACACACACACACACACATGATGATGATGATGATTAACACACACTAAGATGGAATTTGGTTTATTTGAGTTTAATAAGATAATAGATTACTTGTAATTCTTTAAAATTTTGTTTTTGTACTAAAAGCTTGAAGAAAAAATTTTCAAAACCATCGCGTTTTGCAAAGTCAAAAGATTATAAAGGTTGGTAGTATGACAATAATTTTATTATTATTATTATTATTTTTAAATTAAGATCAAATTTTGGTATTTAATGCATAATTTAAGATAAAATGTTTTTCATCTTCAACCGTATTGGTGTCAGAAAGGTGATAGATTCTTTCATCTCACAGTGTTTTAGGAATTCATCAATGCCCAATTTCATCATAGAACTCATGATAATTTATGTTATTTAACGGGTTTGTGACAAAGATGCAGGGCTCTTTCCTAGGGTTTCTTTTGCATATTCGTTCATGACTAGTTCTGCAAGAAGGAGCTCAATCCCTCATTCAATCACTTCACCTCAGGAATTCATAGAAATTCTAGATCGACCTATAATTCCTCCTAAACTCATCATCAGTCATGTCCTCTTCAAAGCTTGGCTAGAAGAAATTGAGATTTTTGTCACTAAGAGAAACAACTGCTTGGAGCATTTTGGCAAAAAAAAATTCAAGGATGTTGCCAGCTAAAAGCAATGTAAGATCCAAAATATGATGACATATCCAACAAGATTACAAAATACATCAAATATATGCAGGATCATGCTCTAATATGCAAGTTCATTGAATTATGACCCTCTGAAAAGTCCTTGATCAATTGGGTACAAAATAAATGAACCTTAAGGGACAAACAGATCTAGAGCTAGGAGAAAAAGGGTTCTTCACAATATTTTTTCCCAACTTGGAGGATTGAAGGAGGGTCTTATTTTTTTAATAATGTTGGTCTCTTCATGTGATTTTGGAAAGAGTGGTACAATCATGAGAAGGAAGACTTCCTTGCTACTCGGTATGGGTTTGATTATTTTCTCTTCTAAAGGAATATTAGGAGGAAGAAATACTTCAGGGCATTGACAACGCCATTAGTAACTTTTCTAAGGTTTATGAGGCAAATAAGAGAGAGATACATATCCTATGCAAGGATATGTGTCTATATAAATATTTTCTAGCCTCTTCCAGTGTCAATAAACATTTACTATCAAGATAATCTTTAGAAATATACACTGGATTATAAAAACCAATTTAGATGTAGGCATTGTCATGAATATGGACACATTTTTAGAGATTGTCCTTTGAATGCAAAGAATTTACCTACAAATAAACTTATAAATACCAAGAGGATTTTGAAAAGTTCCACCAAAGGAAAAGGAATTTAAGACCTCAAGGAGCCACAAATTCCCATCAAAACCCTAGATATGGAAACAACTTCACATCTCTCTCGTATTTGGATGATGCCCTGATGAAAGAACATAATCAATCAATCCCCCAACTAGTTGTTGGAAGTATTCCAAAATCTTCATTGCCACTAATAGAGCCCGAGAAAAACAATCCAAAAGGTAATCAACAAAATCATCTACCAATAGAGCCAATTAGCTTAGTAATGGAAGAGGATGAGACTCAAGACCTCCCAATATACATGGATCTTGATGATTCACTCTTGTTGATTGCTTCAACAAAGGCCTACCTTGATAAATATCCACAATCCATGTCAACCCATCATATCAATACTATTTACAAAGAATATCTCAAATCCAAGATTCAAAGAGATAATGTTCCATCTAGTTCGAGTTCTTCAAATCCCCATTTAAGAGTTCATATGCAATCTTTTAAAATCCCACCTAAGATGGAAAGAAAGAGCATTAAGGCCTTGATCCAAGAATATGGAGAAAAGTCTCAAGGAATTCATGCTAATATCGAAGGCATTTCCTCCTTCTCCACCTAAAAACCCTGAAGTTTGCATTCTAAATCTTGAGAAAATAAACACGTTCTTGTTGTAATTATTGTCCTTGTCATTCTCTGATAGTTTGTTGTTGATTATCAAATTTAGTAGGTTTTTTTGGTTGATAAGCCAAAATTTGTAGTTCTTTTATGATAAACAACAATTTCTAGAGGTTACATATAATTTTCCCTCTTATTAATAAAAAATTATTGTAAGACACCCACAGACACACATATACTGCATCATAATTTTTTATTTTAAATTTAATGCAATGATATTTTTGGCTTTACTAACTTAAAAAAATTAAATACATTTAGAACTAATATTTTGTTTGTTTATAATTATTTTTTATAATAATTTTATATTAAATATGATTATAAAATTTGCTTAAATTGTTTTTTTTTTTTCTTAAATAATTATATTATTGTTACAATATTTTTGTGATTAAGAATTGAAGAATAATTCACAATGTTCATTTTTATAACAAATCATATTTTATTAACACAATATGAATTGTGTCGAGAGGCACTCTACAACTTAGTATAGGGGTACATTTGTAAGCGTAAATGTTTAACATTTAACATAAACATTTAAATTTTATATCTTGACTTAATTGCAAAATAATAGAAGGTTAAAAGTAACATAAAGGAGTATGGTGGAGATGTTGTGGTGTAAACATTTAAATCTTGGCTCAATTAATAATAAAAAGTTAAATGTAATAAAAATAATAACATCCGATTTGTTATATTGGAAATTTGTTTTGCAAAGCAGCTTAGCCCCTCCAACTCAAGTTAGAAATTATGCTCTCGGAAAAATTATATAAATAATTTTAAGTTACATTGGTCGATGCTAAATTAATAATAGTTGATAGGCAAATCATCCTATAGTTTTGTTTTGACAGTAACTAATAAATTGATATGTGGAGTGGATAAGTAAATGCTTGCTCAAGCATAATAACTTGCATAAATTTTTGTGGTTAGTAACCACTAGTAAGTCTACACATTTATACTTTTACTCCTACGTAAGTGTTGAAGAAAACATAAATAATGGTGGGAAGTAACTCCTTTAAGTATACTTTTTACATCTTATTCCTATCCATTTTGTATGCAAAGACTTGCTTAACTTATGGTGGGAAGTAATTGATGGAAGATACGTTATTTAGTCGAGTATAAGTTATTTTCAAGTATTTTAATTTTGGATGGTTTTGTGCAAAGCTTAAGAATGAAAAATCACTACACAAATATCTAAAAATCATGCATGAGTATTTCAACGATATCCATAAATTATGGCATAAAACATGTAGGGAAATTATCCACGTGACATTATATTGTGCAAAAGTTGCAATAAGACCTTCAAGTTATGGTCCAATAAAATGTTTGGAATTTTTTATTTATAATAATATTTGAAAAAATATTTATTTTTCAAAGTTAAATATTATAATTTGAATTAGTCAAAGCTACACTAATAGTGGTCAACACAAAAATCAATTGTTAGAGTCAGGGACAAATAATGATTCCATAACCATATTTAAATTTAATTAATAAGCACATAAAAACTTAATACTTGCAATATAACAAGTTCCTTAACCGTGGATATCCCATAGGTTTTGTTACAATATCATGAACCAATACCATGACTTATTAATACCACATGCATAAAATCCATAAGTCAATTCACAATAAAAATTTAAATAGCAGGATGGCATCGCAGGAGCAAATATTACCAAGTTGAAAATGAATGGTCAAATGTCACACCTAATGAATGATGGTTATCACCATATCCAATCGAAAAGATTACAACCTATTGATTTTGAGAAGGTTTTATATTCTCGTTTGACCTTTTGTTGTTAGCAATAACAATGAATAACAATGGTTTCTTTCCAACACATGGGGACTACCAATTCTCCACAGATTTAGTAATTCACGATTGAGTTTTGGTTGTTGTGTGGCTTGAAAGTTCTGAAAACAATTCTCAATTTCCTTTCTTAACCCTTCCCTTCAAATTGGCTAATGAGATGTACAGATTCAAGTGGAGGTTGGTAAGTGGTGATTGGCCAAATTTTATATTGCAACGGCTAATAAATGTATAAATGGTAGATAGGGTTGTGCATGGATGGTGGCTAGCCTTGCTGATAGACTACGGTGGTGGTAGGCGATGGAAAACAATAGCAAATAGGAATGACGGTCGAAGCAGGGAGCAGGTATGGTTACGTGATTGTGGTAGTAGATGGCGACACCAAAATGAGGAGTAGCCCGACGGTGACTCTTGTTGTGACAGCGGGGCCAAATAACTGGGTGGTTGATGGAGGTTGGCTGCTGTGTGTAGCGGGTGGCTCCGACGGTTGTTTGTAGCAGCGAAGCTGTAGATCTTGAGAGGGGGAAGCAATGTATGAGGGGACGAACCTTGGAGGAGCACCTGATACAGCTAAAGGAGGCGACGTTGATATTGAGTCCAGCGGCCCAATGGTAGTGGTGTAATGGAAATGCGGCGTTGGTCAGAGCTATGATTAGACTCATTGTTATGGCTAGCTACGCATGGAGCATGCAATGGGTTGATTTGTTTTTCATTTTTAATAATTTTAATCTTTGATTTTTTTAGTTTTCAATATATACTCTCCCTGCAGGTTGATTTGTTTTATTTTTTATTTTTTATTTATTTATTTTTAAATAATTTTAGACTTTGATTTATAATTTTTCATATATAATTTGATATTATCATTTTCAATATATACTTCCCTTATTTCTAAAATATTTGTATTTTTATTTTTTCTTATTAATTTTTATGGTTATTATTATAATTTTCCCTTGATTTTATTTTTTCTCACAACTTACTTTCTTATTTTTTATTAATTTTCTTACTTACAATTTTTTTTCTTCAATTATTATTATTATTTTTCTCTAATAATTATTTTATTTATCACTCAAAGGATCATATCAATGAAGATGATAATTTTGAGATGAGAAGACATTCTAAACATACAAAAAGATCACGCTTTTTTCAACAAGCTTTTAGGACAAATCTTTTTAAGGAGGAACACAACGTTATGAATAAAATATAGATATAAACAAGGGTTACATAGTAGCTAATACTTGCCGCTTAGTTTAAATAAAGCTTAATTAAATTAAAAAAACAATGAAGACATAACATTTCATCACAAAAATAAAACAACTAATAAAATATTGTATTGTTGAAAGCCATTACAAAAAATTAAGAAATATGATTAACCAATATTATTTATATTAACATATATGAATTTTAATACATGTGTGTGCATTTTATTTTTTATTAATATATATAGTTTTTTATAATTAAAATGATTAAAATACTCCTTGAATTGTGGACCAATGAGTTGAAGCGTTGCGCTGCTCCCGCCTTAACGTTTTTGAACACTGAGCACGCCTTCCTCCCTCGACTGCAGGGGCCTCCTACTTCCTGGGCTTGCTGTCTTACGACAAGACTGTGATGGTCCATCCGGAGCATCCTCTTGTTGGTGCATCGATTCCTGCCTCAACTCCTGAAACTTCAGCTCAGCCGGGGGAAAATGTGAAGCGTTTTCCTCTATGATCTTTGCCCTTGGATCGTCACGACCTAGACCGTCAATATCAAAGTTTGTTAAGAAGATCGATGAAATACCTTAAATAATCCTCCATCCTTACCTTCCTCGACACGCTGCTTTGTCTCTCTCTGAACGAGGATTGGTTGGACAGTTTACTGGACTCTTGCCCTCTCCCCGATCAGTTCTCAAATGGGTGGAAAGAAACTAGGCCTCCTCTATCATGGGGAAAATTTCCATAAGGTTTTGTGGAATAGGTTACTTCACCTTTCACTTTGAAACGAAAGAGGACAAACACTTAATATTTAGAAACATACCATATTTCATGGATTTAAGAGGGCTTTATCTCAATAGATGGACTTCAGACTTCGATCTAGAGTTGGATGTGCCAAATGCAATGCCAGTGTGGTAGAGTCTTCCCCATCTTTCTCTTCACTGCTGGGGAGATGAATTGTTAAAGCAATAGGAAACGCAGTGGGGAAATATATCGACAAAAGTGAGCTAAAGGAAAACATGCATGCCTGCGCGAGAATATGTGTGGAAGTAGACCTAGGGAAAGGACTACCGGAAGCATTCAAGATCAAAGTTTATATCTGGGTTCACAATCAACAGTTGAATTATGAAAAGATTCCATTCAAATGCAAGGTATGTCATGAATATGGTCATTTTTCTAATAGATGTGTTAAAAATCAGGAATCAAAAGAAATAGAAAACCAGGAACCAAAATGGGAGCAAGTCAAGAAGAAAAAGTCTGCAACCAAATCCTCTTCTAATCCTTCTTCTGTCTCCCTTCTCCCATCTTCGACCCTTCCTCACCTCTCCCCTTCCTCCTCTTCTCCTTTGCCTATTCCTTCTAAAGATCCCCCTTCTCCCTCCTCATCTTTACCTCCTTCTTCTATCCCCCCCCCTCTTCGAATCTTTTGGCATCTAACCCCTTTGGCTCTCTTGGGAACCCTGATCTTCCTTCTTCCCCTCCTTCCTCGCCTCCTCTCCTTCCCTTCCCCTCTAATCCCTCCCCTACCTATCCCATACTCTCCCATAGCCCTCCTCATTCCACTTTCGACCGAATAATGACTCGAACCCTCTCCAAAGATCTCCCCTCATCCATCGACCACCCTAAACGGGTAGGCAAAAAATCCAACTGAGAAATCAAAGATGAAGTTGCGGCCAAGGAAATGGCTCTGGGCACCCAACAACCACTTAACACTTTTCTAGAAAAAAGCAAGGAGAAAAACGCTCATCCCATCAGAGGGAAAGGTCCCTCTACCCACAATACTGAGTGATAATGGATTTAGTCTCTTGGAACTGCAAAGGAATGGGAAGTATGCCAAAATCAAGGCAATGAAAGACTTAATAGCATCAGAGAAGCCTGATATTTTTATGATTCAGGAGACAAAAATATATGAAAAGTAAATGGAAACAATGATCCAAAAAATAAAAAGCTACTAAGGAACATCAATTATTGCGATCAGAGGTTCATGAGGCATTTGTACATTATGGAAAATAGAGAATGGGGAGTTGATTAAGCAAAAAAAAAAGATTTACATTGAATAAAAATAGATCTGAAAAACAAAAAGTCAAAAGAGATATATTGCGTTGTTAATATTTATGCCCTAAATCACTACAGTGATAAGGAAGTCTGCTGGACCACCTTAAAAAATTATCTTTTGCAGGTCCAAAATAGAGGCATAATAATAGGAGGGGATCTCAACTTGGTAATAAATGTAGAGGAGAAGTTTGGTGGGAAAGATAATGCTGATCCATCAAGGGAAATGGTAGAATCTATTATGGAAAATTGTAGATTAATGGAAATGCCTCCTAGCAATGGGAAGCATACATGGAGTAACAAAAGAATTGGTAAAAATAATACAAAGGAAAGGCTGGATAGATTTCTAATCCAAGACAAAATAGTCACCCCCTTCAGTGAAATAAAATCCAAAATCATAAATAACATAACATCGGATCACAAACCGGTGGCACTTTCACTTAGGTCGTTAGAGAACTTTGGCCCAGTTCCTTTCAGATTCAGTTCCATCTGTAATGACGGTGAAGAAGTTAAAAAAATTATTGCAGAAGTATGGGCAAATCAAATAATCGACTCCCCTAGTTATGTCTGGGAATCTAAATTTAAAGCATTGAGGAAAAGAGCTGAAACATTGGGCAAGGAGCAAACAATTAGAAACACAAAAAGGAAAGCTATAAATAACAGAAAAAATAGAGAGAATTTAAGTGGAAAAGGAGCAACAAGAGGAAACACATGTGTCTACGGTAGGAAAAACAAGCGTATTGGGAGTTGTATAGACAAAATAGATTGGAAGAAGAAGAGTGGAGACTAAAATGCCGAAGCCTATGGCTTAAAGCAGGAGACAAGAATTCAACTTTCTTTCATAATATTATTAGGATAAGGAGAATACAAAATCAAATAGACAGTATTAAGGATAATGAAGGAAAAGAAGTGAGAGGACAAGAGTAAATAAAGAAGGAGGATTTTAGATATTACAAAAATTTGTTATCATCCTCAACAACAAATAATGAATATGAAGAATTTTTACAACACATCCCAAAAAAAATCAGCGATGGAGAAAACAACGAATTTACAAAAGAAGTTGAAGAAAAGGAAGTGGCTGCTGTTATTTTAGATTTACATCCGGATAAGGCCCCAATGTTGGGTGGGTTCCTTATCTCCTTCTATAAAAATAACTGGAGTGTCATCAATTTTTTTTATAAGAATGATCAGAAATGTTTTTGGGAAATACAAGATAGGAGGATTCACAAATTCCTCCTTCCTCGCTCTTGTTCCAAAAGAGTCGAATGCAAATAATTTTAGCAGGTTTAGGCCAATTTCACTGTGTAACTCCTACAAAATTATTACGAAGATTCTAGAAAATAGAATAAAAGCAGTGCTCCCAGAAATTATCTCAGAAAACCAAGGAGGATTTGTTCCAAAAAGACAAATCCTTGACAATATTCTAATAGTTCAAGAAGCATTGCATTCTAGCCTTCTAAAAACGGAAAAAGGAATGATTATCAAGCTTGATATGACAAATTCTTTTGACAGGGTCAATCTGGGCTTCCTTGTGGCTGCCCTACAGATATTTCGATTCTCAAAAAAGGTAATAGATATAATTAAAGCCTGTATAGTGGGTCCCTGTATTGCACCATTGATCAATGGAAGACCAAGTGAATTTTTCCAAAGTTCAAGAGGGCTTCGACATGGCTTCCCCCTCTCTCCTTTCCTATATATTATAATGGCGGACTCTCTGAGCCGAAACCTTAACAAATGCAGACAAGATCGGTCTATCACGTTTCTCTCAATCTCTACGGAAGTAAAAAGCATAAACCACCTTCTATTCACAGCTGACACCTTGGTCATGGGAGGGGCCTCTTGCATAATGGTAAGAAGAATAAAAAAGGTGCTGAACAGTTTTATGGAAGCCTCTGGAGGAATTCTAAATAATAAAAAATATAGAATTTTCGGTTGGAACACTCCTCTTCGTTCTCTCCAAAAAGATTCAGAAATTCTGGAAATTCCTTTACAAGAAAAATGGAGCCATTTTCATTTCTTGGCCTCCCTATCTCGAAAGAAAATCTGAAGACTAAGATATGAAATAAGTACATTGAAAAAATGAAAAAAAAGGATGTAGAACTAGGGAATGAACTAGCTAAACATGACAGGAAGAGTGGTATTAATCAACACATTACTCACAACACTCCCAATTTATCAGTACCCAACAATACTAGCTCCGACAAGCATACACAAACAAATCGAGCTAGTAATCAAGGGGTTCCTATGGCAAGGAGGTAAAGTAGAAACAATAAAGCTCAACCTGGTGAAATGGGATGAAGTAACACAGCCTTATGAGAAAGGTGGTATGGCTATAATCTTCTTGGGATAATGAATTTGGCAATGAGGGAAAAAATAACATGGAGATTTATAACTTGAGAGAGTAGCTAGTGGAAGCAAAACTTGGAAGTAAAATACATGAACCATAATAGAATTCTTTTATTAGACAAAGGTTCCTCGATAAGGCCATACACCCAGGTCTGGATACTAATTAAAAAAGACCCTTTCCCTAATCAAAGAAAACTCCTCTATGATCCCTAGGAATGGTAAACTCATCAAAATCTGGAAGGACATAATATGGGAAACCTATAGTTTTTCAAGAAAATATTCAGGATCTGAGAAGGTGGATGAAAACAAAAGGAATCAGTACTCTAGAAGACATCTCTCTTTGGATAGATGGAGATTGGGAGGACTGGAGGATCCTCAATCTTCCCCAAGGCCTTGCCCCTCAGTGGAGGACTCTAATCTCTCATCTTAAAGGGGTTGCACCATTGAATTTGGACACAAAGGATACTCTCCGTTGGGATCTTGATGGAGGGGTTTTTTTAGTCATATCTGGATATGCCACCTTACATCAACAAGGAAATAGTGATTGGGGACACTGGAGGGAGGCATGGAAAATAGAGTCCCTGCCAAAATCAAAGTGCTCATGTGGACAGTCCTCAAAGGCAAAATTCTTATCGCTGATAATTTGAAAAAGAAAGGTTATGAAGGCCCTTCACACTGTGCAATGTGTTAGAAGAGTGAAGAAAACATCCAACATCTCTTTGTGGAATGTCCTTTTGCTCATGCCTACTAGCAGGAGCTTGTAAGACCACTGGGGGTAAGAATTTTGCATTCACTGCCTCTGCAAACGCTTTTAACAACTTGGAAAAAAAGTATCCATATACTTTAAAAAATAAAGAAACAATTAAAAGATATTGGTTGAGCTTGCCCTCATTTATTTGTTGGCAAATCTGGTTAGGAAGAAACCAAAGGATCTTCAAAGATCGTAGTTCAAGCAACAAAACAATTCTGGCTAAAACTTAGAGCATGACAACTGAATTCAACAACTCCAAAGGAGCTAAAGCAATTGATGTCAAACATATGCAGCATGAGGAAAGACCCTAGTTATAATTTTCAACGAGAAAGCAATGAAAAAAAAACATCAACAAATCTATTATCAACAGATCTGTTATTAGCACTAAGAACAGGAAAATCAAAATTAAAATAGAGGATTTCAAAGCATGGTCAGAAAATTTAAATAGGCCCTATTTATTGTTTGATGGAGCTTCTAAGTCTAATACATGCAAGGCTAGAGCAAGAGGTCTCATTTTAGATTCAGCAGGAATAAATCCCATCACTTGGGGATCATGAGAATTATCCAACAATAGGGCAGAAGCATACAACCTCCTCTTGTGAATGTAAATCTTAAGGCAACGAGGTATGAAGAATCCAATCATATTGGGGGTCTCTGCAATAATTATTCAATTGATGGTGGAGAGAAGAAGCCTCAAGAATCAGTCCTTTGAGTCAAATAACAAAAAGGGTGGAAAAAAATCTTCAGTATCTTAGAGAAGTCACCTTCAATCATATCCTAAGAGAAAATAATTGTACTGTCGATATGCAGACCAATTCGGTTGTCAATCGTCCTATGGGAGAATCTAGAATTGACAATGATATTACTCAAAAATCATTCCCATAGGACCTCAAGCCTTCAAGTGCAAAGAATCACACTCAAGCCAAGGACATCAAGGTGGGAAACAGTTACTTCAACACGAAAAGCAAGAACTCAGAAGCACAAGAAAATATGGAAAATCACAATGTACAAACATCATTGTCAGAATTCGTCTATCAAGCGATTAATTTCTACCAAGGCTCCCCGTGAAATGCTCAAGTTATCTATCCTAAAGTGTCCCTCAACGCATCTATATAACCTTCCTCTCCCAATGATTGTTCTCATCTCTTCGCTGCTCATTCTCTCTATTTTTTTCCTGTCTCTGGGCTTAGTTTCCTTCGCTCTCCTTTATTTTCTACCCAGTCACAAAAGCTGCTCTCAAACTTTCTGTAACTGTCACTGCGCTCCTTTGGTGATTGAGCTTATCCACTCTGCCTTAGACTGGCTCCTCCCCTTCGTGCAACTCTGGTGGTATTTTTTTCTCCCCTTCGCGTAGCTCTGGTGGTATTTTCTTCTCCTCGTCATGCAACTCTGGTGGTATGTGCTTCTCCCCTTCACGCAACTTTGGTGGCCTGTGCTTCTCCCTTTCGCGCAGCTCTGGTGGCTTTATACCAGCTTCGAATCTTGGCTTATTCCATTATTTCCAAAGAGAGTCACATTAGCCTATGAAACTCTGTACTTCTGACATTGGCAGTTGTTGGTCATTGTTGGCCTGTCTTGTGGAAAAATTAGCATCTACTCTCGACTTCTTATCGCCTCTTCTTCTTCCTATTGGAAAGGACGTCTACATCCCTTAGAAAAAATGGAATGGAATCCTCTGGCAAATGTCCCAAAGTGCAAGAGATGTGTTGTGTGTAGAGCTAACAAATACATGATCGATCAGATTAGAGAAACAGTCAAGGACTATAAATTTGAATCAAAGTCTGAGGACTCATTCCTTAAGAGACAACTAGAAGAGCAGAAGAAGGAAATTGCAGCTCTAAAGCACAAATGTAAGCACATGGATGAAACGATAAACTATTTGAAGATTTTACTAATCAATCGGATGGTAGAGAACTCTAACTATCAAAGCAACAAGAACTGGCCTTCGTCTCATCATGAACCTTGAGTCAACAAAAAACAAATACTTCATTTGTTCTCTTCTCTTCTCTGCAAAGTTCTTCCTCTAGTAGTTTTTATGTTATGTAAATGCAAAAAACAGTTCGTATTTATTTATAAGGATAGTGCAATTGGTATTTTCAGAACCAAAAGGGGAAGGCATGGAAGATAGGGAATGTTTTCCCTCTGTTTTTCTTCCAGGATGCCTCTCTCTATTTTGCATCGATGTAATGGGAGCTTGCCTCCTTTTTTCTTTTTTTGGAATAGAAATCTAGTAACCGACTCTGTTAAATCTTTTTATTTTATTTTATTAAAATATGTTTTTAATATAATAATAAGTCATAGAGAAAAAATTAAAAGCCATGAAAATGGAAATAATAGAAAAAGGAAAAAAATGAAATAAAAAACAAAAACAAAAAATTAGTAACTAAGAGAAATGGAAGTTAATAACATCCCATAATAAGACCTAAACCAATCACCTTACAAATAAATAAATTTAAATAATAATAAAATAATAAAAATTGAATTTCCAATGTTAAACTATGGATAAACAGTAGAAATTTTTGGTCAAAGGCGAACTAATAAGTAGTCAAAGCAAAACTGAATGCGTAATACCATGTTTGCGACAAGTATAATAATGTAAATATAAATAATAATAACACATCATAAATAATGATTAATTAGTTAATGAAAAGGTATGTCTCTAAGGACATGACCATTCATAAAGGGACACCTACCTAGGGTATATAAGAAGACCCTCACTTTCATTTATAACATCATTCTCAATCATACATTCAATATATATTCTTATATCTTCAATGGAGATCTACATATTCCAAGTCTTTTGGAGTGTTTAACCTGCCATAATGAACCTTGTTCATTACAATACCCCCTTCAAGTCTTCATGTTGGGCAATATCTTCTCTCTTTAACCATATAAGTTTTTCTCTATAAGTCGATGCTACCATCAAATACATATGCCATAGACATCAGAGGTCCTTCTTGTCGTGAGTCTGAATCAATGGACATCAAATCAATTCTGGATAAGGTTTGAATTACTGTGATGGAAAGCATGCAATTGGGGTATAAATTGAGGAGTGGAGGAGAAAGCAGGTAATTCTTTAAAGATGATTGTTAATTTGCAACTTGAGCTAATGCAAGCTAAGATCGATCAACTTTAGCCTGAATTAAGGATGGAGCTAACAACAATCCACTGCAAGTTGGAGGAGATGGAGGAGTTGTACATTTCCAAGTTATATCTTTTTCCAGAGGACCCCAAGTCAAAGTAGGAGGTAGTGAAGAAGTGAGGAAGGTCAGCCCAATCTCCTGGCCACCCAAGTTGACAAGTTTTGATGCTTAGCATTGTGCTGTTAAATTTTGTTTTCTATATAATGTAGATAAAGGTTTCTTTTAGGTTCTTTCGTGAGGATATATTGTATACATTTTTTATAATTATAGGGAAAATATGTCATAAGCTCACACTACATGTGCGTTGGACTTCAGAATCCATAGTTTTGGTGGAGCTAGGTGAATTTTTTAAGGGTTTTGGCCTGTATTCAAGTTTTTACCTCTTTTTTTTTAACACAGTCAGTTACTTTTTATATATTTCAAAAAAACAAAAAAGGAGGGAAAGGAAGCTAGTTCCTTGTACAAACGGGGGAGGGCAGGTTCAAAAGCAGTGCACAAGTGGGATCGCAATCCCCACAACTACTTTTGCCGCCCTTAGTCCCAAGAATTCACAAATAGAGTACTGTTGTCGTGAGTCTGAACTGTGGAAAAGATTTTCCACAATCCAAAGCCTCGCTTGGAGACCATACCCACTCTTAACTTTGGAGAAGGAGGACAAAACCAAAACCAATATTCTCAAAAAATGGGAATATACACAAACACACGGGGTATAACTAGTTTCACTTTTCGGAGCCTTGGCATGAAATTCCATGCAAACATTTATTAGGCACGGACTTCACCGTAGAAAACCTCCATCAGATTTGATCGGTCAAACAACATGCACGTCACTCCACCACTGTCGATCCACACTCGGAAGATCCAACGACAAGCACATATATCAGGTGGGCAAAACACGCAGAGAATACCCGCTCGATAAAGTGGTATTCTCCCTCCTCCCTCTTGCTACGTGTCCATCAGTGAGTGGAATCAGGTGGATTTCGCTTGAAACCACTTACCGCTTAGGCTCTGCCCGAAATACCATACCTGTTTTAAATTTCGCCTTTTCTCTTTGATTAACTCTCGAGCTAGATGGCGCCCGATGGCCGTTTTTTTACCCCCATCCACGACCGCGTTGACATTTCATAGATCCTCTTCCGCTGCAATTGAAGTTAATTCTCTACCGTTGATCTCCGAGATCCAACGGTACCTGTGCGATAAATCTTCATCTGTCTCCTCACTCTTACTTTGTGGAATTTCTTCATTGTTTTGTGGTTTCTGGTCTTGATTTATTGGTCTCTGGTGAAGAGATGCCTGTTGCTGTTGAGTGCCATGCTGTCTCAGGTCACAAGTGCATGTGGAATAAGGAATACTTTCTCGATCCTCAAACTGGGTGGGGGGGTGAAGGGATACTTTCTTTGTAAACTTCATTATTCTCTTTGACAATCCCAACTGGCCTGTCTATTGCTTTGTTTGCATGGCTATTAGCACCCTTATTTTGGTTTCTAAGGACGTGCTTTAAGGTTATATTTCCCATACTTTCAAAACTTGTTCTGATCCTTTGATAGATTTTGTTGATGGCTATGCTTTTGAAGTCCCTTTTGGCATCCATAGCGGCTAGTATGATAGCCGAGTCCCCTATTATTATAGGGTCCTTGATTGCGTTTTTGTTTAAAAGCCTTATGCCTAGGAGAAGGTTGTATCTTTAGCCCTGTTGTTGGTCATTTCTCCCAGGCTCCATTCATAGGTTATTATTTTGTTTCCATTTGGATCTATTATAAATCTGCCTGCCCCAGCTTTGCCTGGATTACTTTTTGCAGCTCCGTCAAAGAAGAGAATGTGTCTCTTCTGTTCCTTTATCCATTCTACAAATTCTTTATCCTCCAATCTTAATTCCATTTCATATTTGTGTGAAATTTTTTATTTTTTTTACTATAGCTTCTGCTTTGGCTTTGTTTTCTAACATTGTTTTGTTGTACCAATATTTCTCTTCTAGCTATAAATTGTTCTGGTCCATTTTTGAGATTCCATTTTTACTTATTATCTTTGCAACTTGGCTCCAAGTTTTTTCTAGGATCTTGCCTAGATTTGGTTTTTGTTCTTTGAAAATGCACTTATTTTGGGCTAACCAGATTTGCCAGCATAGGATTGAAGGGAGACATTTCCATATCCTATTTATTGTTGCCTTTTTTTTCTTTGTATATGGATAGCTTTTGTCCCAGTTTTTATGAAGAGTTGGCAACTGAGTTGCTGGATTTATGTTTATTTCCAGAGGACTTGTTACCTGATTCGAGCACTCTTTCGCCACCATACAGTTTATGAAGAGGTGTTGGATTGTTTCTTCCTCCTTTTGGCCATGACACATCTTGAGGGCCCTTGAATTCCTTTTTTTTTTTTTAATTTTCAGAGGTAATAATTTTTCCTTTGAGTAGGGTTCAGGTGAAAACTTTAATTTTGGGCAGACTCTCTGATTTCCAAGCTACCTTCCATAGGCTCCAGTCATTTTGATTATGAAGTTTTTGGAGGAGGTTGTACCCCGATTTCACTGTGTAATCCCCTCCATTCGGATACCAAACAAAGTCATCCTGCTCTTCTTTGTTGATGGACACTGCCCGAGCCAGATGAACTTTCAATATTTCCCACTTACGTTTTAGCCTTGATGGAGCAGCCAACTTTTTCCATTTTACCCAGTTATTCTCATCCCATTCCGAAATAGAATAAAGAGTGTTAAAACTTTGTTCTTTCATACATCTCTGAAGTCCTCTGAAGTTTTGTTGTTGATATAAGGGGTTTTTCCCCATTATTATATCCTCCCAGATAGAAATTGTTTTGCCATTCCCTGGACTTTTAGATATTTATTCTCTAATAAGAGGAATTATCCTTTTAACCAATTTCCAGATTTGGGTGCATGGCCTGTCTGGAATAGTACCTGTGAGCAACTTTGTTCTATGACAATTTAAGTATTTCATTGTTAGAACTTTTTCCCACCAGTGACCATTCCCGTTTATCATTCTCCAAATAATTTTAGTCCCTAGGGAAATGTTCATTAGTCCTGGCAGGCAGATTGTTATACCTCCTTTTTCATAGGGAAGCGTGACTTGCTCCCATCTAACAAGGTTGAATTTTTTGTTATCTTGTTTTCCTCCTTGCTAGAGGAAGCTTCTTATTATCAGTTCCATTTGCTTGTGGGCACTTTCCGGAGCGATAATGATTGCATACTGATATATAGGCAAGGCCGAAAGGAGTGCTTTAATTAGTGTCACTCTTCCTGCCAGGTTGAGCCACATCACTCCCCAGTTCTGAATTTTTTCACTCATTCTTTCCACTTTCTTGTTCTAGACTTTTGAGTTTACCACTTCCTTTACTAAGGACAACCCAAGATAAGTGAAGTGGTTCCAATTTATTTGTAATGGTATTTCCATTATTTGTGAGATACGTTGCATTGTCTTTGTTGAGGTATTCCAACAATAAATTCTGCATTTGGAGTTGTTTAAGGTTCCTCCTGAAGCTAGAAGAAATTCCTCCAAGAATTTTTTAAATCGTCTTGCTATAATGCAGGATGCCCCACTTATGAGAAGGGTATCATCTGCAAAGAGAGAGTGGTTTATATCTTTAACTCTCGAAATTTGGATCCCTGTTATTTTTTTCTCTTTTCTTTGATTTTCCAGCATAACGCTCAACGATTCAGCCATGATGATGTACAAGAATGGAGAAAGCGGACAACCTTGCCTCAACCCTCGAGCACTTTGGAAAAATTTACTGGGCCGCCCATTGATTAGTGAAGTGATCCAAGGATTTGATATACATTCCTGGATAATCTCTATGAAATTTTTTGAGAAGCCAAACTTTTTGAGAGCTGCTGCAAGAAAGTTATGGCTAACTCTATCAAAAGCATTAACCATATCTAACTTAAAAATCATTCCTCTCTCCTTTATTTGGATGCTGCTGTGAATAGCCTCCTGAACAATTATCACATTGTCAGTGATTTGCCTCTTGGGGACAAATCCTCCTTGGTTTTTTGAGATTATTTTCGAAAGCAATTTTTTCATCCTGTTTGCTAAATTTTTTGTGATAATCTTATAAGACGAGTTGAAAAGGGATATTGGCCTATATTTGTGAAAAGTTGTAGGATTGGGGTCTTTGGGAATGAGGGAAAGGAAGGAGGATTTTTTATTTCCTCCAATCTTTTTTTTTTGAAAACATTTTTGAGCATTCTCATTAGATCTTTTTTGATAATTTCCCAGTGTTGTCTGTAAAAGGCCATTGTAAACCCATTTGGACCTGGTGCCTTATCAGGGTGGAGGTTCCACACAGCTTCGCTGACTTCTTCCTCAGTAATTTCTTTGTCTAATTCCCTATTTTGCTGGTCGCTTATTTTTTTTGTTATATGCTGCAAAATTTCTTCATTAGCTGCCTGCTGGTCACTTGTTGATAGGAGTTCTTTAAAGTGTTTATGGGCTACATTATTAATTGCTTCTACTCCTTTTATTTCTTGACCATTTACTTGGATCTGATCAATCTGGTTTTTTGACCTCCTTATTTTCGTTGTATTGTGAAAGAAGGCAGTATTTTTGTCACCAGATTTTAGCCAGAGACATCTTGATTTCAGTCTGCTTTCCTCTTCATCTTGCCTATTTTGCTTATATTTTTCCAGATATATTTCCTTTTCTTGAATATAATCTTGCTTACTTTCTTCCTTATTCTCTTTTTCCTTGCAAAGATTATCCATTTTTTTTTGCAATTCAATTTTCCTTGCTTTGTCCCGGTGATCATTTTCTCTTGTCCAATTTTTCAAGTGCATTTTTAGGTTCTTTAGCTTAGTTTCCCAAACATACTGGGGAGATCCTGTGACACTTTTTTCCCAGCTATCCTTTATTTGCTTGCCAAAATCTTCCTTGCTGTTCCAAATTGAGTTGTATCTGAAGGGAAGGGGCCCTTGGTTTTCTAGCTTTCCCAAGGTTAGCACCATCGGCTTGTGATCTAACGCTGAGTTATGAACAATTTTATTTTTCACAAGGGTATAAGTAGCTGCTATGCTTTCATGAATAAGAATTTTGTCCAACCTTCTTTTATGTTGTTTTTCCCTATTCTTTTGATGTTCCAAGTGTATTTTCCATTACTTGGCGGAATGTCTATTAATTTGTGCTCTTCTATTATTCCTTCAAGGGCTTCTCTTGAGAGATCATTTTGGAAGATTCTGCCAAATTTTTCTTCTATATCCCTGATCAGATTTAGGTCTCCTCCTAGGATTAAGTTCCCACTTTGTCTCTCTGCAATTTCTTCTTTAACTAAATTCCAACATTATTCTTTCTCTCTATAGTGATTTGGGAGTACACATTTATAATGCTATACTGTTCTTTTGTATTGAGGTTTCTCAACTCTGTTGAATCCAGTGTCTGCTAGTTTTTTGGGTCATTAATTCCCATTTTCTTTTATCCCAAAAGGTGTTGATTCCTCCTGAAGCTCCTGTGGCTTCTAATGCTACTCCTTCATAATTTTTTAGTTTTTGAATCATTTTTTGATTTTCTTGCTTGTTTAGTTTGGTCTCTTTGATAATATATATGTCTGATTGTTCCTTGGCTAAAATGTCTCGAGCTGCATTGACTTTAAAGGTGGCACCAAGGCCACGACAATTCCAAGAGATCACTATCATTATTTACTGTTGTGTTGGTGTAGTCCTCCCTTTCCTCTTTGCTGAGTTTTTTCATGACTTACTCTTTGTTTCCCAAGGAATGAGTCCATTGGCTGTTGTGTTCCTAAAGCCATTTCTTTTGCTGCTGCCTCATCTCTGATTTATTTATTGGATTTCCTTCCCACTTTTTTTGGCTGGTCCCAGCCTTGGGGGATTTCTTTGGCTTTGTTTCTAGTTAGAAAGCGGTCCACTGAGGGAGGAGGTGGAGAGGATATAGGGTTGGGGGAGGATATGAAGGCTAAAGAGATGGGGTTTGAGGGTGTGGATCTGGGAGAGGGTAGATCAGAGGAGTCTTTTAAGGGCTCAAAAGGATTCAGAGTTGTGTGATCAGGAGGAGTAACCTTCGCTGGAGGCTGAGAATTTGTTTCTTTCGCTTCTTGGGACTGATAGATATTTGATGTTGTCTTCTTAATGGTGGGCTTTTTCCTTTTCACTTGTTCCCATGTAGGTTGTTGCTCTACTACATTTTCATGTTCTATTTCTTAAGACACCTATTTGCAAAATGACCATACTCGTGACATACCTTGCATTTAAATGGTATTTGTGCATAGTCCAGCTGCTGAATGTGAGTCCACTGGTCGACCTTGATCTTTATTGCCTCTGGGAGGCCTTTTCCGAGATCTACTTCCACACATATTCTTGTGCACGCGTGCATGTTGTATTTTGGCTCACATTTGTCAATATATTTGCCCATTGCGTTTCCTATAGCCTTTATTGATTCGTCTCCCCAGTAGTGAAGAGGAAGATGTGGGAGCTTGACCCACACTGGCACTACATTTGGGACATCCATCTCCGGATGAAAATCTAGTGTCCACCTGTTCAGGTATAAACTTCTGGAGTCCATGAAGTAAGGTCTGTTTCTAAATATGATGTCTCTGTCTTCCTTTGTTTCAAAGAGAAAGGTGTAGTAACCCCTTCCACAGAATCGTATTGTTATTTTCCCCTGTGTGGTCGCATTCCATTTTCTTTCCACCCATTTTTGCACTGATTTGGGTGAAGGCCATAGCCCAGTGAACTGTCCAACAACTCCGCATTCTGCGAGAGAGATGTCTACTCTTCTTGGAAGTGCTGGGGGGAGAGAAATCTCTGGGATGCTTTCAATTTTCTTTACAAATTTATTGACTGATGGTCTGTTCCTTGGAGCTCCATTCTTTGCGATCAGAGTTGCGAAAGCTTCTGGATTTTCTTCATTCCCTAACTGCGAGGAAGGGTGAGGGTCTTCCTCGTCAAAGGGCTGCATGGCCTAGTTGGCCTCAGCAGCAGAAGGCTGCAGAGAGAGGGATCTGCAGGGGCAATGGTGACTAGGTCAGCGCAGGCTCGGGCTGGGCTGTTGCGCGTGCGATTTTTCAAGATTTTTCCTCTTTTAATAGCAAAACTCTTTATATGTTTCTTTGGAAAAAAAAATCAATAATTTTAATAATCCCTTATATAAAAAAAGATAACATAGCTTATCTTAAAATTTAGCTAGATTGATGAGACACATAACATTAATTAACACCAACTTTAAATGCATGGTCTCTTTGCCTTTGAAACCATTCAAGTATGAATTCTTTATATATTTGGATCCAAAACAGAATTATAGCATAACCATAAATAATATAATAGTAATAAGTCAATTGGGGTTATCTCAAGTGGTTGGGTAGAATGGTTGTTATCTTCCCAGTTCCCACCCAGGTTCAAATCTTGGTTAGTGACATGATGCATTATAATGTCTTGCTAAATATTGTTGTAATTGCCTTCGAGCCTTGTGAACTCTTAACTAAGTATACTTGTGGGCTAACCTAATATTAACAACCTCATTCTAAGCGTTTGAGTTGAGAGAGAGGTTGATGAAACAAAAATTCAAACATTTTTTGTTGTTGGAAAAGACTAATTTATTATATATATATATATATATTATATATATATATATATATATATATATATATATATATATATATTATATATATATATATATATATATTTATATATTATATATATATATATATTTTTTAATATAAAATTACATTATGCACATACATGCCAAGCATGTATTCAAATATGAGGATCCGCCGGGATCTGTCCAAAAAGAAAGGCCACATAGCCATAAAAAAAATGATACAAATATTGTCCTAAAAAATAACTATAACAAGATTTAGTGCAAGCATCATCATAATCTCTATATATACAATCACCATATGAGATAAGTATGTATGCATGGAGATATAATGGAAACTCCCACCAAATGTTAGTAAACCATGTGAATCAAAAGAAAATTGTCATATCTGATCAACTCTATCAATGAAAGGTCTATGATAAAATTCATAGAATTGATTATTTTGTTGTTATTTGATCAATTAGGTCATAAAAGTCAATTTCAAACCTTCTTTAGAAAGACCATCAACTTGGCTATTGAGTTTCATCTAAACATGAAGCACCGAAAAATGAGTAAATGTTTCTTTGATCTTTGACATTTCTTCCAGCAACAACAATAGTCTCATATTGTGACATCTGTAGAACCTTTTGACCCAATTTATAACCAACCTAAAGTCTCCACATACTTCTAAATAATGCACTTCTTTCTCAATTGTAAATATAAGCAACAATTTTTTTTTTTTTTTTTGTAAGCTGAGTAGGTCCTTTTGCTATTAACATAAAAGAATATTTACAGCATCATCAGGGTGGTCTCACCCCGCCCCGAAGGGAAACCGGGTATCTTGACCACCCAAAGTTTGTCACATCAAAACAAAAATAGAAAGTATCCAGCTGTTCATGCCATACTTCATGTCCTATTTCTATTTCTATTTCCATACTATTGTCTATATACTGCTTCCTATATACAAAACCAGCTAAGGAGTTCATGCCTACAGAAAATCATAAAAAACAAGACAGAGCCCAAAACAACAAAAACATGCCTTTGATCACTGCTTTTCAGGCTCAGCTTGCTGAACTTTTTCCTTCTTCACCAGCACTCCGCTTGCCACGAGCTGATACTGCAGATCCTCCAGTCTTTTTTCCTGCAGAAGCATGGTGATGACTATGTCCTTCAATTCTTTTTTCACATTTGGGAGACTCTGAACTATCTCAGCCATCTCCATGGCTACCTGTTCTAAAGCTTTTGCCATCAGCCTTTTCATGACCCAATACAAATGGAGAGACTGTTTGTAGAGGGTCATTCTTCCTCTGGTATGGCCAGGATCAGGCATAATAGCAATCCAATCTTCCATCTCTTCTTCAGATTGAGCCTGGATGGCTTCTTCTTCCCAATGCTCCATAATTCTCCTGATCTTGGGGTTAGAATTCTCCCTGTACTCTTGCTCAGCAGTTCTGATTCTGTCTCCAATAGTTTGTCTTGTCCTCCGGTTACCATCTCCCGCGACAGGCTCAGTTTCCGCCTCCAGGGGTGGGCTGCATTGACGCCCCCTCCGTCCTCTTCTCTCCGCCACGTCCTTTCTCTGGCGCCCACCTCGGCCCCTTCGGCCTCTTCCTCCTCTGCCTCTGCCGCGTGGTCCTCCCCTGCCCCTGCCAGCGAAACGACCTATGCCTTCGTCTGTGTCCTCACTATCCTCATCTGGTAACCTTTTCCAGCGATTTTTCCAGGCCTCCTCTTCCTGGTTTCCCTTCTGCTCCTCGCTCTCCTCTTTTGATATCTCTAAAACCTGAATATTCGGATTCCCTTCGGCCTCCACTTTTCACTTGCCCTTCATATCTGCTGCGAGTTTGCGCTGGTCTTCAGGCCCCCCGCTGCGCATCCATCTTCTCACGCTCCTACTGCCTTCCGCCTCCATTATCCTCCTTCCTCTGCAGTTTACTCCTCCCTTCTTCCTTGCCATAACTTTCAAACTATATCGACGCACAGGGTGGCTGCATGCAGGGTTTAAGCGCTCCTCACTGCATATAACCCGGCGCCTTCCTTCGTTCTTAAAACTCAGCTGCTCGTCGGTATCATTACCGAAGTTATGGTTGCAGATAATCCCGAGGCCCGTCGCATAATGGCTCAATCCTCTCGCCGTCCTTCCGTCCTGTCCAATGCTCAGAACACCTGCGCCACTGAACCGAGGACCTGCACCCTCCCTCTGCCGGCCGCTCCACTTACCCATTGCACTTATGCCTTGATCACCCTCGACTGTGACTTTGTTCGTGCGCCGCCGAAACATCATTGTACTCCTCGCCAGCTCATCCAGCCCGATCGGGCGAATATAAGCAACAATTTTAAAAATAAAAACTTTGCATAATTATTGGGAATTTTAACTTAATATAACTAAAATATTAAAATATAATATAGTAAAGCTAATAAAATTATATGTATTAAACTATAAAATTAATAAAAACATAATCATATTAATATTAATATCAGTTATGCCCACGGGGCTTTGGATTGAGGGTGAATGGGTGCGCTGTTAAGGCACTCCTTGTGATAGACAACCGGTTCAAATCCCCCGTAGGTACTTAGGTTAGTCTAATAGATAAAAAAAAATATTAATATCAGTTACATTCAAAATAAAATTATAACATATTTATAATAATAAAATTTATAACATAACCACACTAATATAAATTTTATTTATAATAGAATTATAGCATAGTCATAGTAATCAAAATTGTAATATAACCTTACTAATATAGAGTGCATTTAAAAAATAAATTCTATTTATAATAGAATTATAACATAGTCATAGTAATCAAATGTAACATAACCCTAATATATGGTGTACATTTATAAAAATACTATTTTTTATTTTAACTGTGATAAATTTAATTTAAAAATATAATAGTTATAATAATTTTATTTAAAGAACATAAAAAATACCCATCTTATTTATTATCCCTGGTGCTCGACAGAGATAAGCATTAGGTTTTGGGTTTACTCACTATTATTTAGTTAAATCCATTAAATACTTTTAAATTTTATAATGTATAATAAAAAAAAATTATTTTTATATTTTTAAAAATAATTTAATCAATATTTATCTGTGATCTAATTAGTTGTTTATTTGTTCATCTTATTGCCAAACCGTCTGCGGGAGTACAATGAGCCAAAGTTGAGCAACTGTTATTTAAGTTACGGGTAACAGGCTATGAATGTCCATTTCGATTTAATTTAAAAAAATAGCCGCAACATTCTCTTTCTCATTAAGCTTGAAATCCTACGTATGAAAATCATGAGAAATTTTAAATTCGAAGGCTATAAATTTAAGGCAAAGGCAAATGTATTCCAAACATATATACGACCCACACGGATTTTATCAATTTTTGAGTAAAGTGAGTGAATATTATTATTAACCTGAATTCATTAAGATGGGTAGCATGGTGTGTTATTAATAAAAGTTATATAGTAGCTAGTAACTCGTTTTAGTTTAATTAAATAAAATAATAATAAAATAAAAATTTAATCACAAAAATAAAACAATTAATAAAATATTATTTGTTAAATATGATTAATTATTTATTATTATTATTTATATATATAATTGTTTATAATTAAATTTTATTAAAATATGTTTTTTATATATATAATAAGTTATTGTTGAATTGGAGAGATGGCGGGCGGATGCGAGTTTAGGTTTTTTGCAGGTCCATACTCTGCCGCCGCCGCCTTCACAGTTCTGTTCGATGATGTAGGTCCATTCGATGCCGCCGCCGTCTCTACAGTTTGGTTTGACGCTGCTAGTTCAATCGATGCCGTCATTCCCATTGCTTTGGTCGTTGCCGGAAATCGCTGGTGCCTGTCTGCGGGATCCACAACGCTCGATGCCTCACTTTGGGCTTGGTCCGGATTCATTATTGGAAAGGAGCCACGGGTTTCGAACCAAATCAAACAGGTATTCGAGGTTTTTTCCCCTTCTTTGGTTCATTTCGGTTTCCTCAGGGCGTTTCTGGAATCCCCTTTTCATAGGCTGGGGTTTTATGGTTCATATCTATCGACCCCAACTCAGTCTCCGGGCGATCCGCTTTCCTGCGCGGATGTTTTTCCTTGGGGAATATGCCCTGTCTGCGTTTTTGGGAAACATAGCAGACCCCCTATTCCTCGGACCCTTCATGGAATTCTGAGGCTGCTCGGTTCAGATCCAGCCTCCCTTGTCCACAAAGACAGTAGCTCTGGGCCGGAACTAAAAACCTATGTGCTTCAAATAGTATCGGGATCAGAGGGAAAAAAAACTAAGCTATCTCACAAGGACCCAGTACAGGATCAAACCCAAATTTTCATAAGAACACTGTCAGGAAAAACTATGAGCAAGCAAATCTGGACAGGAATACTGATAAAAAATATAAAGGAAGAAATACAAGCAAATACAGGCATCCCTTCAAATCTGCTAAGTCTGGTCCATGCAGGTAAAATCCTGCAGGAGAATTTTACTCTACAACACTATGGCATCGGTCGAGATTCAACCATCATCTTAAGCTCAAGGCTGAGAGGAGGAAGCTCGGGTGCAGGCCCTAAAGGCTTTCAGGGATCTACATCAAAACATACAGGCTCATATCGTGATGCAGCCAAAGGGAAAGCTCCTCTAAAAGGAAAAGAACCTGCAACGTCCAATACCCCGCCAGGGCAGTATATCGTGGATCAAACACCAGAAAGCCCCTCCATCTCGCTGGATTTTCCAGAGGTAAAGTGCATCTTTTCAGATCTGGAAAATAAAGCTGTTATTTGTAGGTTTAACGGTTTCTGGCCTAAAACCGAGGCTCTGTACCAATGGTTTCACACAGTCTGGACAAAATACTGCCACATCCACCTCTGCTCAAAGGGCTTCTTCATAGTAACATTTCAAGAAGACGAAGAAAGGGATAAAATTCTCCATGAAGGACCATGGTTCTGGGGCAGTGCGGGTTTATTTGTCACACCATGGTTTCCAGAATTTGACGCCAACACTATGGTGGTTTCAAGGATGCCAGTATGGGTAAGGTTGCATAATTTACCATTACACTTTTGGCACTTCAAGACCTTATCAGCTATAGGGAATACCCTTGGAAGAATGCTAAAGATTGATACAGATAGACACTTAAAAGGAATTTTTACTTTTGCTAGGATATGCGTCGAGGTAGATCTCAGCCAAGGACTACCTGAAAGCATCTTCCTGACCTTTAACAATATTCAGTGGAAACAACCTTTGGACTATGAGAACACAGCATTCAGGTGCAGGGGATGTCAACAAACAGGTCATCTGCTCAAAGCATGTCCCAACAAGAGCAAGCCACAACAAAGGAAGCCCAGAGGATGGCAGAATTTGGATGAAGTCTTAAAGAGGCGAACAGCACGAAAGAAAGCCCCTTCGGTAACCGAAGAGGAAGAGACAGAGGTAGAAGAGGATGATACCACCATAGAGGAAGTTGAAGTAGAAAATCAGAAGGAAAATACAACAGCTAACAAGGATCCACAGCCACATACAAATCAAGTAGAGACTCAGCAAGACAAAGCAGAGACGACAAGCGTGGATCAAAGCATGGGGGGTAACAAACGACAACACCAATCAGACACATCAGACTCAGACAAAGAATCAGGGAAGCTGAAAGAAACAACTCAGTTAGTCATTGCTTCGTCCGAGCCCACTCTGGGTGAGTGGCGTAAGGTCGAAAAGAAAAAAGGGTGAAAATCTTGATGCATGAGTTTTTTCTTGCTCTTGCTGGGGCCTTTTTTCTCTCTTTTCTTTCTCTTCTTTTCTCTATTTCTTTACTCGCGTTAGTTTTTCTAACGTTGCTTTTGGGTGCGTCAGCACTAGTGCCCTTGTGGCTGTTTTCTATATGCTTCTTTGCATATGCTAGTGTAACTTTTCATTATTTCTTTAATAAAAAGTTACTGATTTTTTTCTTTGGAAAAAAAGTTATTGTTGAATTGAGGCTTCTGTGATTATAACAATTATAAGAAGAATTCCGGTGTAAATTACATGTAGAAAATTTTTGTCGACGCTTTTTGAACTAACTAGTGTGATGCATCGCCAGGACAAGTTGAATGAACAGATCTCACTTTGCATATTAAATAGATAACAGAACATTCAAGGCCAGGTAACGACTATAATGACAATGATTGGATTTGACCGAGAAACTGCTAGTTGACTTAGATAAGGGTAAAAAACTATATTAAATAAGTCAATATTCTTATTAAAATAAGAAATGGATCATTTTATAATTACAAAAATGTATTAGAATAAGTAAATTAGAATAAGTAAATCATAAAATAAATTAATCTAAAATGGTTAGTTATCAAAGTTATTATAAATATTAGTTAGTTATAGAGTAATCTAAAAATAGTTAAATTATATTTTAATCAAAATTAAAATATATATGGAAATAATTAATTTTAATTAAATATATAATTAAAATAAATAAATTAAAAATAAATAATTTTTAAATAAATTAATCTAAAATAGTTAGTTATAAATTATTATATATAAATCTGGTTAGTTATAAATATTTTGATCATAATAAGTTAAATGGACATATAATATACATAAATTAATTATAAAAATAAATCAATTTTAAATAATAGTTAAAGTTTTAAATATTAGAGAATTATAAAAATAAATCAATTTTAAATTAATAGTTAAAAAGTTTTAAATATTAGAGAATTCAAGGGTTAGAAAAATTATTATAATTATAAAGGGACACATAATTATGATAAATGGTTAATAATTTATTTATTTAAATTTTCTTCTAATAAATAATTAAAGTATTATATATATTATAAATTCGAATTATAATTCCATTTTATTTTATTCATTTATTATTCTTTGGTTATTAATTTATTTAATTCCTTTTTTAATTTATTCAATTTAAATCACCAGGGATAAGTAAAGGGGGGTTTTAAGAAAGATTCTCTTTGGTTATTAAATTAATTTATTTAATTCCCTAGGGACAAGAATGCTATTCTATTTTATTTTTCTTATATATTATTCTATGGTTGTTAAATTAACTTATTTAGTTATTTAAATCACTAGGGAAGGTTTAATTTATTTTAATATATAGTAATTTAAAATTAATTTATTTCAATATATATTTATAAATATATGTCCTTTTAACTTATATTTTAATTAAAAATATAATTTAACTATTTTTAGATTACTCTATAACTAACTAATATTTATAATAACTTTGATAACTAACAATTAATTAATTTATTTTATGATTTACTTATTCAAATTTACTTATTCTAATATATATTTATAATTATAAAATGATCCATTTCGCATTTTAATAAGAATATTAACTTATTTAATATAGTTTTTGACCCTTATCTAAGTCAACTAGCCATTTCCCGGTCAAATCCAACGGTTGTCATTATAACGGTTACCTGGTCTAGAATGTTCTGCTATCTATTTAATATGCAAAGCGAGATCTACTCATTCAAATTGTCTTTGACGATGAACCACACTAGTTGTTTCGAAGTGCTTTGACAAAGGTTTTCTACATGTGATTTAAGCCGAAATTCTTCTCATAATAACAAGTTATTTTAAATTGAAATATTGTGAAAATTTTATAATTCATAAAAAAAAGTTAAATAAAAAATAAAAAAAATAAAAAACAAAAATAGTAATAATAAAAATGAAAGTTATTAAAACATACATAATAAAACTACAACAATTACCTTACAAATAAATAAATTTAATAATAATAAAAAAAAACAAAAAATTAAATTCTTAATATTAAATTATATATAAGTGCTACAAATTTTTAGTAAAAAACAAACCAATACCCAATCAAAAACAAAACTAAATGCCTCAGGCTTATAACAGATATAATAATAACAATACTTTGATTGTGTTCTTTTACATACAGTACAGATTCAAAACTATCAGCTTTCATCTTCATTGTTTAATGTTTAACACAATGTGAGAGACATGCTTTAGTTGTGTTCTTTTACATACACACATTTTGAGAGGTTCAAAACTATCATCTTCCATCATTCAGTGTTAAGATTTTCATTTGGTGTTTATAATTTAATGTTTACGTTAGTATATAATTTGTATTTTTTAAATATTTTAGTTAAAAATTAAAACTTCAAACTTATAATGTTTAGATTTTTTAAATAAGTAGATAAATTTGAACAAAATAATAGACATAAAATACTAGAATTTGAATTTTATAAAGCATATGATTATAATTTTTTTAATATTTTGAATTATTTGTAATGATTTCAAATTGCAATATATAGGCATTATAAATAATATATTAAAATATATAAATATAAAATTTATAAATATATGAACTATAAATTTTTTATTATAGTTAAATTTTAATTTTAAAACTATCTTTATTGCATAATTTGATTAATAAATAATAAATACAGAAATAATTTTAATAGTGCATAAGAGATTTGGTGGATTTGATAAGCATCTCTATAAAAATATGTTTATATTGACATGATAAATATCTCTATGAAAATATGTTGATATTGACAACAATTAATTCAAATGTGCCGAATTAAAAACAAAATTAAATGAAATACAATTTTTAGTTATATGAGAATTTGAGGCAAAGCTCTCTTATATTTTCTGCGAACCTTGTCATTTTCTGTTGTTCCACTTCATGCTCTCCACCCTAGAGGCTAGCTGTGCACTTTGCAAGTGAACTTAGCGTGAGGATTTTAGCGTTGGCTCTACTTTTCTGGACATATCCGATTCAGTTACCTCACAACGTCGTCTGGCCGATACCCAAAAAGACTACACATTTGGCCATAACAGTTATGCCCAAAAACTTTTATTACTCAACAAAATTATTTCCTAAATGCAAGGCGATGGAAGTCCTTTTTTGAAGACCAATGAAAGATTGCTATTTTTCCAGAGGGAAAAAAAATATTAAAGACGATGGAACTCTGAAAGAGACCCCCAATCGCATCACTAATGTTGGTGCCAATAAGGAAAGGTGGCATTTGTCTCAAGGTTGGTGCATGTAGCGACCGTGGAGTCGTTTGGAATAAGCAGAGGTTCAAATCTTTACTTTGCCACCTGAAAATCGTCCATGCACTGGTATCATACACATGCCACGCCACACGATATCCATATACATCTTTTTATTAAACTATTTTGTTAAAATTTCCACGTCGAAATTGAACTGTTTAATAATTATTTAAATTTACTTAACATGATAATATACTTCATATTTTTATTTTCTAATTTAAATAAAGTGGTCCTCTAAACTCTTAAATATTATGATTATTTAATATTATTTATATCATAAATTTAAATTTTCAAATATAATGATATATCGTTAAATATTTTGGTTATTTTGTTCATTTTACATAAAGCAATCAAATAACAATTTTGTATATTTTTATATTGTCGTATAATGATGCCATAATTTTATCTAGAAAACAATGGAAATTTTGGCACAATTTTGAGAAGATATGGCAGAAATTTTTGAAAAACCAGGTTACAACTATCAAGCTTCAAGAATTTGGGTGTCACAGGGGTTCTTGATGGCGTTGAATACATTTCCACCATCAAACATGATTCAAATACTCCCAAGATTAGATTCGAATACATTTCCACCATCAAACATGATTCAAGTACTCCCAAGATTAGATTCCTGGAAAATATTATTGCCAAATTTTGGTGATAATTTCACTCTCTGGTAAAAATTGTGGACTCGTGAGACAACACCATTTTTTAAAGATATTTTAGAAATATAGAGTGAGACAAGTGTTAAGTATATATAAATAATTATTATTACTAACAATGTTCATAGGTGTAAAAAATCACAATTTTACAAGAAATTGTATTGCTTAATTATTTTTATTGTACTTGATTATACTAAATTGTTTTTTAGTCTGACAATATATTTGATTATACTAAATTAACTAATAGATGAAATGACCTATTTGGAAATCCTTTTTTTCTAGTAAACTTTATCTCATTTATTAAATTAAATTATTTCATCATTAATTAATTTATATACAATTAAAAATTTCTTTTCTTAGTTTCAAGACACGATTCAATAACCATCCTAAATCCAGTCTGATTCCAAATCTATCAAATACTCACAACCATAACAATAATTAAAAAAATAAAAACAACCCTACAATATTTTTTAGAAAAATAAAAATAGTTACTAAAACCAAAATTTGAAAATTCATATCCACCCCAAAAATATCACTCAGTTATATCAATTCGAAAGACAACATGAAACACTTGCTACAAGGTTAAACCATCCTTGATGTCGGACAACTAAGGCCTCTTGAGAGTCTTATATTATGTTTCTATACAATATAACATCATGGTACTGCAAAAGTTAGTATATTGATTAGGGCATTTTGAAATTCTTATATCTAAGTAAAATTCGATAGTATGGCTAGCTCTTGAAGTACAATCGCCCATCGTTTAGTACAATAATTGGTGTTATTATAATATATATATATATATATTATATATTATATATTATATATATTATACTTTTTCATAGTTTATTTTATCATTAAAATGTTAATAATAAAAATAAAAAGTTAAAAAGTCACCTCTTGTATGTACTATGTGTTTGTTACAGTTTTATAGACTTAATTAAAAATATTTATTAAAAATAGTGTTATAAAATTATTTTTTAATTAAGATACATCAGATCTAGTTTAATATTAATCAAATAAATATTAATTAGTTATAAACATAAAATATTTGCTAATAATTTTAAATAGACTAAATACTAGACTATAATTTTATATTTTATTTTTTATTTTTAAATTTAAAAAAACATATGATGTAAAATACAATCCTATAATAATTTAAGTGTTATTAATTCAATTGACACTATAACCACCCTATACCTAAAATTCTTTACTCCATGTTAATTATGTGTATTGTTTAATGCATAATGTGTAAGACTCTGAAGGTTACAACCATGCTCTAATGTTAATTTAACCTTATCGCCATTATACGAGAATTTTATTTATTTCTATGATATCATGTGTAGTGCTTAATCCAATGTATAAGACTTGGACAGTTACAAACTTGCTCTAATGTCAATTTGTAATATGCACTAGGTTTGTTTTCAAATTATACATTACATCCTGTGTGTCATTGAGAATTTTATTTATTTCTATGATATCATGTGTAGTGCTTAATCCAATGTATAAGACTTGGACAGTTACAAACTTGCTCTAATGTCAATTTGTAATATGCACTAGGTTTGTTTTCAAATTATACATTACATCCTGTGTGTCATTGACGTTGTTATTTATCATTATGTCACTATCAAACTGGGTCACATTTTATTTATTTTATTTTTTATCTATAACAAATTCATTAATTTTTTATAATATGTTTAAGTAATAAAAATTAAATAATAAAATGTAGTAGTAATCTTTAATTAAATTAATTTAATATAAATTTTTTATTGAAAACAATTTTTTTTCACATAATATTTATATTTTTTGATCCAAATAGATAATAATTTAGAGTTATTTATTGAATAGAACGACTTTTTAAAAGTATAAGATTTGAATATATATTACTATGATTTATCTAGAGCAATATATGTTCATAATTACAAGATTTGATATATATAATATATATATATTTTATAATATTATAATATATTATATATATATATATTAATTGAACTTTAATCTAGAGCAAATAATTTATAAGTTTAATAGGATCATATGTAATTATCTGTCTAACACATTAGGCAAACATAAATAATTAATAAATATTCAAAATTTTTTGTTGGATTTATATAGTATATATTATATCATGATTTTGCCAAAAAACAGATCAAACTTCTCTAGTTAGGGAGATGGTGAATTTTGGATTTGATAATAATGTACACTTACTTCACTATTGCAAATATTTGCCAAAGATTAATAAAAATAAAATATTTAGATTATTTATTGAAAAAAAAACACCAACTTTTAAAAAGTCAAATCTTTTTCCTCACCTAAAAGATATAAAGAATTTATACTTAATGAAGTTTGAATATAATATGAGTTTATCTCGAACAGTATCAGTGGATATATATAGTTATTGTTACAATTAGCAAGAATATAAAAAATTAATAAAATTCAAAATTAGAGTAATTTATATTAAATCAAAGTATTATAATAACAAAATCCAATATCCAATAAAATATAAAGTTTTAGGCTAAGTGCAAACACACACAGACATTCAAGATTTGCTAGGTGCCAAAACATATCAAATTTCTCTACTTGTCCAGATCTTGAATTTTGGATTTGATAATAATGTACAATTACTTCACTATTACAAATCTTGCTAAAGATATGGTTACATTTCTCCACAATGATAACACCCCCTTTGTCCTTTGCGCAACCAAATATAGAAGTGCTCTTTGGAGATCTCAGAGAGGGTATAGAGCACAAAAAGCTTGTAGTGAGCACTTTTAGCTACAAGCACACAAGCTATCAAAACTATGTGCGAATTTGAAGAATTGTAAACTATAGGTAATTGCGCAAGCCCATTTGCACTTTTTGGTCAATTGACAAAGGATACAATAGGAAATATAATGTTTAGTATGTCGAAATTTGAAGTGTTTTTGCTGATGCAGTTTTTTGATATTACTTTTCGTAATTGATAGCCAAAACACTTTAAAGAAGTGAATTTTTTATACAGTTAAATTGTTTTTTTCTTGATGGTTTAATGAAGTTATGTCATGTATGCTAGTTTCAGTGGAATCTATTAAAAAACTATCTTACACAACTATTGTTGAAAATGGCAACAAGAAAATCGTGATTTAATTTTTTCCCTTGAATTAAATTAGGAGAAAATTGTAATTCCTCATCGCAAGACAACAAGAATGAGTTAGCAAAGTTAATTTCATGAGTTAACTAAGTTAATTTCACTTAGTTGGCTCAGTTAATTCGAGTTCATAGCCTAACTTGGGTCGTGTAGAGTGGCTCCATAAATTTTTGGAGCCTAGGTTGAGTTTAATTTGAGTTGTAATAGTTTAATTCAGTTAAACTAGTTCCAACAGATTCAGTTAAACTAGTTCCAACTCTTGGAGGAACTAGTAGGAGGTCTAGTAGTGGGTTGCAGCTTCATATGTTCAAACAGTTAATTGATAAATCAACCGTAATTAACTCATGCATGCATGAAATTTGAGTTATCGAGTTGAGATTGGATTTCAAGGGCAGTGTACTATCAGTTGTATAATTTTCCCAAGTTGTACAAGTGGTGCATGTAGTCAGAGAAGGGCCTATAGGGATTACACAATTTAGGATGGGGATTTCCCTAATTAATAGGGGGCTAATTCCTTGAGAAACACTGTAAGGAAATAAGAGCTTGGTAACCAGTAGAATTGGCGAAGTATTGGCCAGAGTTAGCTTATGAAGTAGTGAGATAGATTATACTTGTATAGAGATTGTTCAGGTTCAACAAGCATTGTATTTTCTTCTCTATTTTTCTGATCTAATGTAATATACAAATAGGAAGGGGTTTTAAGCAGCAAGTTTTCCTCTTAGATAAATCTCAGAGCATACTATGATTGAATATTATCTCATGTTTTTTTATTTCTCAATCGATTAATTGTTTCCATTGATGAGTAAAGTAGATTCAAGTCTTTTGTTTTAGAATAGTACATAAGCAGTTTGAATGTACAAGGAATTTATAAATGGTATCATAGCAGGAATCACAATAGAAGAGAAGAATTCGAGTTTTTCTTTGCAGGTAAATCGAATTTGCAGGATCATTCTTTAGAGCCAGCAAGATGTCGTTCTATGGATTGAGACTTGAGTATGCACTTGAGGGTAACTCAAATTATATTGCTTGGAAGGACAGGATGGAGTGAGTGTTGGAAGATAACGAGCTGAAATAATTCATAGACAATGATATTCATAAGCCTCCAACAATTGATGCTCAAGATCTGGCAAAGTGGAAAAAATGAGTGGGAAAGGCAAGGAGGATCATACTAGAAGGAGTTCGAGATCATATTGTCTCGAATCTCCACGAGAAGGATACCCCATATACAATGTGGCAAGCCTTGATAGACTAGTTTCAGAACAACGGTGACCAGAAGAAGTTGGCACTGAAGGACAAGCTTCAGAATATAAAAAATAGAGAAGGGCGCCACAATACCACAGTTCCTTAGCAGGTTCACCCAATGTCGGGATGAACTTGGGAGTGTTAGTATTACAGTTGTTGAAGATGATATGGTAAGCTTAACACTTCTAGGCCTTCCAAAGAGTTGGCGCAACTATCAGGATTCAGTATATGGGAGGGAGAAGCTACCAAATTGGGAGCGATGATGGTCTGACTTGGTGCAAGAAGAGACGAGGCGAAACACCAGAGATGGAACCTCATCCAAGCATCATGATGAGGAAAATTGTGCCTTGGATGGAAAGGAAAAGAAAGGGAAAGCAGAGAAATCCAATCCAAAGGAGGTTTTGGTCAGGCAAGCAAGAAGAAGGACTTGTCAAAGATGAAATATTTTCACTATCATGAGCTGGGATACTATGCAACGAAGTGTCCGCACAAGAAGGTCGGAAAGAAACCCTCAGAAGGAGTGGCAGGTGAAGCTCTGGCTTCACTATTCGAGTTGGATTTCACACTCATTGCATGCATGGTGACATCAGTGATGGGCCCAGTGTGTTGTATCTGGATAGTGGAGCCTCATTCCATATGACAAGCAACAAAGAATTCTTTAGTGACTTGGAGGAGAAGGACCTCTAGATGCACATCGAGATGGGAGATGATGGAAGGTATAGTGCAACTAGTGTCGGTAAAGTTACTTTTCAGAGGGAGTATGGTTCTCCTCTCACATTAAAAGATGTCATGTATGTTTTGGGTCATATATAGCAAAGAAAAGGCCTTCTTTAGACATATCTTCACTAGACAAGTGAAGCTGATCAGGGTTCGGGTGAAGAACCTCTACAAATTAGATGTAGACGATTGTGTTACCTTGTGCATGAAAGAAGAGAAGGTGCAGAGCTAAGGCGTTGGTGAATTATGGCATAGGAGACTTGACCATTTGCACCATGGAACTTTGAAGATCATGTAGTAGATTTCTACAAGAATTCCCAAGGGTGCACTAGAGCAGTGAGATACATGCAAAGGGTGTACTCTAGGGAGTACAACAAGTCCAAATTTCATGATAAGGAGAGTAGAGTGCAAGTAGTCATTGAAATAGTTCACTCATATGTGTGTGGACCTTTCTCGATAGCCTCCATGGCCAAGCACAAGTATTATGTTATATTTGTAGATGATTTCTCATGTAAGTGTTGGAATTTCTTCATGTAGACGAAAGAGAAGATATTCTCCAAATTTTGTGAATTTAAAGCACTTGTTGAGAAAGACAATGACATGAAAGTGAAGGCTCTCGGGAGTGATAATGGTGGTGAATATGTGTCGAATGAGTTCAAGAAATTTTGTGCATTAGAAGGCATTCGACGGGAGTTGATAGCACCCCATAACACACAACAAAATGGGGTGGTTGAGAGGAAGAACCGAAGTATTGTGGTAGTTCCACGGGTGATGTTGCATGATGAGGGCCTAGCATTGCACTTGTGGGTTGAAGCATGCAACACAGTTGTATATGTGCAGAACAAGAGTCCTCATCGGATTCTCGGGATGAGTACACCATAAGAAGATTTTTTAGGGAAGAAACCAGATGTGTCACACTTCAGGATCTTTTGTTCATCGATTTACTGTCATGTTACCAAGGATGAAAGGAAAAAGCTAGAGCTGACAACTGAGTTGGGCATATTTCTGGGGTACACTGATACACCTCACAAGTATCGGGTGTACCTACCATCTCACAGGATGACATTTGTTCATAGAGATGTGAAGTTCGATGAAGAGAAGGCCATGAGATGTTCCCATGAGAGGGAGCATCAGTTGCATGCAGATGAGGAGCTTTTGGCTCCAAAGGAAGAACCTTAGGATGATGTGGAGAAACCACATGAAGAGGAGCAGAGAGTGGAAGCACTCACTCATGCAGAGACATCTAAAGATGAAAGGAAGCGCACCAGGGAAGTTGATAGATTATTGCATGATGTTAGAGAGAATGTGGGAGCACCCACATCACAACGTAGGTAGAGGAGTGCACTAGATCGGTACACTGGGTACATGGCTTCGATGAGTGAGCTAATTGAGACAGAACCATCCTCATTCAAGGAAGCAGTGCAAAATCCAGTATGGGTTGATGTCATGGTAGAAGAATATGATTCCATAGTCAAAAGAAATGTTTGGGAAGTTGTCCCATGGCCAGAGAACAAGTGAATGGTAGGTTTGAGGTGGATCTACAAGGAGAAGAAAGCAATAGATGGAATCATCGAGAAACAAAAGGCCAGATTTGTGGCGAGGGGGTTCTCTTAGGTAGAGGGAATTGATTACAAGGAGACCTTTGCTCTAGTAGCAAGGTACTCTTCTATTAGATCAATTCTAGCCCTTGCAACGTAGATGGGATGGAAAATATATCAGATGGATGTGAATACAACATTCCTCAATGGAGTGATTGAGGAAGAGGTGTGAATTGAGAAGCTAGAAGGATTTGATACCTTCGACAGAGAGTCACATGTGTGCAAACTCAAGCAAGCATTGTATGGATTGAAACAAGCACCGTGTTCTTGGTACACCAGGATCGACAAGTTATTTCATTGTGTTGGGCTTCACCAAAAGTGAAGCAGTTGCAAACCTTTACCATATTGTGGTTGAAGATAAATTATTGATTATAGTATTATATGTTGATGATTTAATTCTAACAGGTGATGAGAAGTTGGTCAAATATTGAAAAGAGGATCTTGCAAGAGAATTCGAGATGAAGGACCTCGGGCTCATGAATTATTTCCTCGGTATGGAAGTATGGCAAGGAGATGGGGAACTGTTTGTCTCTTAGGGAAAGTATGCCAACGAGATACTGAAGAAGTTCCACATTGAGAGTAGCAAACCCATGGAGACTCCTCTAGCAGGGAATTGGAGGAAGGAAGATGTTACTTCAGGTGAAGTAGTGGAGGCTACTATTTACAGGCAGCTAATGGGTTCACTTATGTGTTTGGTGATAACATGGCCACACGTGTTATTCAGTTAACCAACTTAGTCAAACAATGGTTAAGCCAACCAAATTGTATTGGAAGGCAACCAAACATATGTTGAGATACCTCAGAGGCACCATTCAGTTTGGTCTATGGTATAGGCACACAGAGGAAGTGAAGTTGCAAGTCTTCACAGATGCAGATTGGGCGGGTATTCCATCAGACAAGAAGAGAATGTAGATTTTTACTGTAGATTCAACAACTTATGTGATTTTCTAAAACATGATACAAGAATCTACTCTACTCTTTAGCGTAAACCAAAATTGATCGATGAATACAATAAGTAGAAAAGGAAGAATATCAATCGCACATAACACAATATTTCTCTAGGGAAAGTAACTGCTAAAAACCATGACTATATATATTTCATTAACCAAAATATCTAAGAAGAAAATACAATGCTTGGTCAACCCGAACAATTCCTCACTAGTACAATCTAACTCTCTATCTCACAAGCCAACTCAAGCCAACACTTAGCCAATTTTGTTGCCTGCCAAGTCCCTACTTCCTTGCACAATTCCTGAGAGAATTATCCCATATTTAATTGGGAAATTCTCCACCCATGACTGCACAATCCATCCATAGACCCTCGACTGATTGCATGCACCATCTGTACAACTCGGAAAATTATACAATTGATAGTACACTATCCCTGAACTCAAGTCTCAACTAACTCTAGTCTCAACTAGGTCTTCCTTTGAATTGACATGCATGAGTTATTTATGAGTGAATCTTCAGTTAACTGGTGTGGTACTGAGGATGCATTGGTGCCCATCCCCATTACTATACCTCTTACTAGTTCCTCCAACAGTTAGAACTAGTTTAACTGACTATAACTCAGTTAGACTGAGTTATTCAATTACAACTCAAAAGAACTCAACCTGGGCCCCTAAAATTTAGGGATCACTCTACATGAATCTATATAGACTTCCAACTTGAATTTCATAAGCCAATTAAGTCAATTTAACTTAATTAACTATTACAAGTTTCTATGAGAATAGAATTTCGATTTAATTCACAATTTAATTCAAGGACAAATTAAATTGGAATTTCTTGTTGCTATTTTTAACACTTCCTCTCAACAAGAAAGGGATTATCTTCTACCCCAATCCTACCTAAGTGAAACTTGAATTTCCATCTTGACAAGGCCTTTATCAAAATATCTACATCATTCTCCTTTGTGGGAATGTACTCCAACAACATAATTCTCCTATGCACATAATCTCGAAGATGATGATACCAGATATCAATATGCTTGGACCGATCATGAAAAACTGGATTCTCAGAGAGTTTGATACAACTTTTATTGTCACAGTAAATCGTAGTTGGATCCATCTGCTGACCAAACAATCCAACAAGAATCTTCCTCATCTAGATAGCCTCACAAGTTACTTCACTAGCAACCATGTACTCCACTTCTGCTGAACTTAGTGCAACTGATCTATGTTTCTTGTTGTACCAAGAAATAACTACTGACCCAATACTAAAGATCCCACCTGATGTGCTCTTCCTGTCCGATGGAATCCCTTCCCATTCTCCATCTATGAAGCCTTGAAGCTTTACTCCCTTTGTCTGTTTGTACCAAAGACCATACTGAGTAGTGCCTTTGAGGTATCTCAACACATGTTTGGTTTCCTTTCAATACAACTTGGTCGGCTTAACCTTCGCTTAACTAAGATGGTTAACTGCATAATGCATGTTCGATCATGTGTTCACCAAATACATCAGTGAACCCACAAGCTACCTGTAAATGGTAGCCTCCACTACTTCACCGGAAGTAGCATCCTCCTTCCTCTAGTTACCTGCTAGAGGAGTCTCCATGGGTTTACTACTCTCCATGTGGAGCATCTTGAGTATCTCATTGGCATACTTGATTTGAGAAACAAAAAGTTCCTCATCACCTTGCCATACTTCCATACCTAGAAAGTATTGCATGAGCCCGAAGTCCTTCATTTCGAACTCTCTTGTAAGATCCTCTTTACAAGACTTGATCAACTTATCATCACCTGTCATAATCAAATCGTCAACATATAAAACAATAATCAACAATTTACCTTCAACCACAATATGGTAAAGGTTCGCATCTCCTTCACTTTTGGTGAAGCCCAACCTGGTGAAATATTTATCGATCCTAGTGTACCAAGCACAGGGTGCTTGTTTCAGTCCATACAACGCTCGCTTGAGTCGGCACACATGTGACTCCCTATTGAAGGTCTCAAATCCTTCAAGCTACTCAATATACACCTCTTCCTCAATCATGTCATTTAGGAATATTGTCTTTACATCCATTTGATGTATCTTCCATCCCATCTTCGCTGATAATGTTAAAATGGATATGATTGATGTGTACCTTGCAACAAGAGCAAAAATATCATTGTAATCAATCCCCTCCACCTGAGAAAAACCTATGCCCACAAACCTGGCCTTATGTTTCTCCACACTACCATCCGCTGCTTTATTTACCTTGTAAAGCCATTGAGAACTCACTACTGACTTGTCTTTCGGTCTTGGGACCACATCCCAAACATTGTTCCTGACAATGGAGTTATACTCTTCAACCATGACATCAACCCAAACTAGTTATTGTACTGCTTCCTCAAAAGAGGATGTCTCAGTCTCTACACATCTGCTCATCAGAGCTATTTAGCTAGTGTATCTCTTTGGTGACCTCCTCTACCTACGTTGTGATGTGGGTGCTCCTGCATTCTCTCTAACATCATGCAATAACTTGTTAGCCTCTCTCGTGCACTTTCTCCCATCTTGGGAAGACTCTGCATGAGTGGGTTTCTCCATTCCTTGATCCTCTACATGTGGTTGCTCCACATCATCTTAAGGTTCCTCCTTAGGAGCTAAAATATCCTCAACCGCATGTAGTTGAATATCCCTCTCAAGGGAACATCTCATGGCCTTCTCTTCATTAAATTTTACATCTCTGTGAACCACTGTCATCCTGTTGGTTGGAAGGTACGCCCGATAGTTGTGAGTTGTATCATTGTACCCCACAAATATCCCCAACTTAGTTGTTGGCTCAAGATTTCTCCGTGCATCTATGGTTACATGGAAGTAGACTAATGCAACAAAAATCCTAAAGTGTACCACATTGGTTTCTTCCCTGAAAAAGCCTCTTATGGTGTACTCATCCCAATAATTTGATGAGGGCTTCTGTTATGCAAATAAACAATTGTGTTGCATGCCTCATCCCACAAGTGTAGTGGTAGGCCTTGATCATGCAACATCACTTTTGTTGCTCCTAAAATACTTTTGTTTTTCCTTTCATCCACCCCATTCTACTATGGGTTATGAGGTGCTATTAACTCCCATCAAATGCCTTCTGATGCACAAAATTTTTTGAACTCATTCGATACATACTCTCCATCATTATCACTCCTGAGATCTTTAACTTTCGTGCTAGTATCTTTCTCGACCAGTGCTTTAAATTCACAAAACTTTGTAAAAGTATGATCTTTCCTCTACATGAAAAAGATCCAACACTTACAAGAAAAATAATCAACATATATAACATAATACTTGTTCTTGGTCATGGATGTTGTTGAGAACGGTCCACAAACATCTGAGTGAACTCGATCGAGGATCGCCCGTGATCGACTGTCTTTGTCATGAAAGGAAGATTTGGTGTATTTTCCCAAGGTACACCCTTTGCATGTGTCTACATGCTCTACTGTACCCTTGGGAAGACCAGTGGAAATTTTCTACATGATATTCAAAGCACCATGGTGCAAGTGACCCAACCTCTTGTGCCACAACTCACCAATGTCTCGACTCTGCACCTTCTCTCCTTTCGTGCTCAAGGAATCACAATCTTCTACCTCCAACTTGTAGATATTCTTCACTCGAACCCCTATCCTCTTCACCTGTCCTGCTACTCTGTGACGAAGAATGTCTTTCCCTTACTAAATATCACATCATAGCCTCTATCCTCCAACATGGAAATAGATACCAAGTTCCTCTTCAAAACAAGAACATACATAACATCTCACAAAGTGAGGGGAGAACCCAACTCCCTCTGAAAGGTAACTGTACCGATCCTGATAGTGTTATACCTCCTATCATCACCCAACTCGATATGCATCTGGAGGTCCTTCTCCTCCAAGTTACTGAAGATATCTTTATTACCGGTCATGTGAAAAGAAGCTCCACTGTCCAAGTACCATACACTACCCATCATCGATGACACCATACAAGTGGTGAGGGTAAAGTCCAGTTTGAATTGTGAGGCAAGAACCTCACCTGCTGCTCCTCCTGAGGGCTTCTTACCGACCTTCTTGAGTGGACACTTTGGGGAAAAATGTCCCAACTTGTGATAGTGAAAGCACTTGAATTTTGAAATGTCCTTCTTGCTTTCCTAACAAGAATCTGATTTGGAATGGGATGACTTCCCCTTCCATTTCTTTGCCTTACTCACTAAGGCACAATTATCCTCATCATCATGCTTTGATGAGGATCTGTCTTTGGTGTTTCGCTAAATCTCTTCCTGTACCAAGTCAGACCACAACCACTCCTAATCTGGTAGCTTCTCCCTCCCATTAATTGAGTCCTAGTAGCTGTGCCATCTCTTGGGAAGTCCTAGAAGAGCTAGGCTCACCATATCATCTTCGGCAACAGTAATCCTAACACTTCCAAGATCATCCTGACAATGGGTAAACTTGGTCAAGTACTTCAGAATTAAGTCGCCCTTCTCCATCTTGATCTTTATGAGTTTTTCCTTCAGTGCCAACTTCCTATGGTCAATGTTATTTTGAAACAGGTCCTTCAATGCCTTCCACATTGTGTGTGTAGTGTCCTTACCATGGAGACTCGAGACAATGTGATCTCAAATTCCTTCCACGATAATCCTTCTCGCTTTTGCCACACACTTTCTCCATTCATCCAGATATTTAGCATTAGATGTTGGAGGCTTAGGAATGCCATGATCTATGAATTCCTTGAGGCCATTGTCTTCCAACACTGCCTCCATCTTGTCCTTCCAAGCTGTGTAATTCGAGCTACCCTCCAGGGCATAGTCAAGTCTTAAACCGTAGAATGACATATTGCTAACTCTGAAGTATGAACTTGCAAATTTGATTTCACCTACACAACAAACTTGAATTCTCCCCTTTTATATTGTCTCCAGCTCTGATACCATGTTGATTTTTGTTGTAGATTCAACAACTTATGTGATTTGCTAAAACACAAGATAAGAATCTACTCTACACTTCAGCAGAAACCAAAATTGATTAATGAAAACAATAAGCAGAAAAGGAAGAATATCAATCACACATAACACTATATTTCTCTGGGGAAAGCAACTTCTAAAAACCCCGACTATTTATATTGCATTAACCAGAAAATTTGAGAAGAAAATACAATGCTTGTTCAACTTGAACAATTCTTGCACTAATACAATCTAACTCTTTGCCTCACAAGCCAACTCAAACTAACACTTAGGCAATTATGTAGCCTGCCAAGCCCCTACTTCCTTACGCAATTCCTAAGAGAATTAACCCATATTTAATTGGGAAATTATCCACCCATGACAACACAATCCATCCATAGGCCCTCAACTGATTGCATACACCATCTATACAACTCGGAAAATTATACAACTGATAGTACACTATCTCTGAACTCTAATATCAACTGGACATGCATGAGTTATTTATAAGTGAATCTTCACTGAATTGGTGTGGTATTGAGGATGCATTGGTGCACGTCCCCACTACTAGACCTCCTACTAGTTCCTCCAATAGTTAGAACTAGTTTAACTGACTATAACTCAGTTAGACTGAGTTATCTAATTACAACTCAAAAGAACTCAACGTGGGCCCCTAAAATTTAGGGATCACTCTACTTGACTCTAGATAGACTTCCAACTCGAATTTCCTAAGTCAATTTAACTTATTTAACTATTACAAGTTGCTATGAGAATAGAATTTCGATTTAATTCACAATTTAATTCAAAGATAAATTAAATTGGAGTTTCTTGTTGTTATTTTTAACATATCACATCAAGAGAAATCTTTAGTATTGGGCCAACAATAGTTTCTTAGTACAGTAGGAAGCAGAGATCATTGCACTCACTTCAACAAAAGCAGAGTACATGGTTTTTATTCAAGCAACTTGTGAAGCTATCTGGATGAGAAAGATTCTTGTTGGGTTATTTGGTCAGATGATGGATCCTATAGTGATTTACTGTGACAACCAGAGTTGTATCAAACTCTTTGAGAATCCAATTTTACATGATCGATCCAAGCATATAGACATCTGGTATCACCATCTATGAGATTGTGTGCATAGGAGAATCATGTTGTTGGAGTACATTCCTATAGAGGAACACGATGCAAATATTTTGACAAAGGCACTGTCAAAATGAAAATTCGAGTTCCATAGAGGCAGGATCAGGGTAGCAGATAATCCCTTTCTTGTTGAGAGGGAGTCTTGAAAATGGAAACAATAAAATCCTTAATCTTTTCCCTTAAATTAAAGTAAGAGAAAATTGTAATTCCTCATCACAAGACAACGAGAATGAGTTAACTAAGTTAATTTCTCTTTGTTGGCTCAATTAATTCGAGTTGAGGGCCTGACTTGAGTCACGTAGAGTGGTTCCTAATTTTTAGGAGCGTAGGTTGAGTTTAATTTGAGTTGTAATATTTTAATTCAGTTAAGTTGAGTTAATGTCAGTTAAACTATTTCCAACTATTGGAGGAACTAGTAGGAGGTCTAGCAGTGGGGTGCAACTTCATGTGTTCAACCAGTTAATTGATAAATCATCCATAATTTTTTCTCGTGGAAAAATTGTAATTTTATTCATTAAAAATGATCAAAATTACATGTTGTAGATGCTAATGAGCATATGCAGTAATAGCAGGTCTTGATTTCTCAGAATCCATAAAAGTCAAATCTATTATTTCCTACCCTTCTTTTTTTCCACTTTTCGCCAACCACTAGGGTTGGGAGTGGAAGTTACAATAGAGATTTGATTCTCATTGTATTAGTAAGTTGTTCTCTATTCGAATTTGATCCCTCTAATCCATGGATTCGTTTAGTGCCACTATTTTCTTTTCCTGTTGCATGTTGTTGATTTTGCTGCAAATGGTTGTTGGACCGTTGTATTAATGCTAAGTTGTGCGTTGTGTTATCCTTCTGTGGGTAGGTTTGATCAGTCTGCTCAATATTGTCTACAACATTCTTTGTTGTCTCCTCGTCTTTTGTTGTTTCATCTAGATACGTTGTACGTTGCCAACCTTTTGGTTTTTGTGGTGGTTTCTTATTTCTTTTGGAATGTGAGTAGGTGTTGAGGAGATGACCCATTTTTTGATAGCCCCGACACCGGAATGCCGTATTTTCATAATCTAGTGGATGAGTCCACTGTGTATTGTTGTGGATCAAATTAATGTTGTCAGGTAGTCCTTGACTAAGATCTGCCTCAACACATATTCTGGCGAAAGTGAATATACCTCTAGTGACTTTGTCCATATCTGTCTTAAGATATTTGCCTATCAAATTCCCAATTCCTTCTTATACTTTGGGATGCCAAAAGTGTAGAGAGAGATTGTGTATCCTTACCCAGACAGGTATTTTAGATACCACCATAGTAGTGGCATCAAATCCTAGATAAATAATCGATAATTAACTCATGCATGCATGAAATTCGAGTTACCCAGTTGAGATTGGAGTTGAAGGGAAGTGTAATATCAGTTGTATAATTTTCTGAGTTGTACAGGTGGTGCATGCAGTCAGAGAAGGGCCTATATGGATTGCACAATTCAGGATGGGGATTTCCCTAACTAATAGGGGGATGATTCCTTGAGAAACAACGCAATGATTTAGGAGCTTGATAGGCAACAAAATTGGCTAAGTATTGGCTAGAGTTAGCTTGTGAAGTAGTGAGATAGCTTGTACTTGAGGAGAGATTGTTCAGGTTGAAAAAGCATTGTATTTTCTTCTCTATATTTCTGATCTAATGCAATATACAGATAGGAAGGGGTTTTGAGCAACAAACTTTCCCCTTAGATAAATCTCTGAGCATATGTGATTGAATCTTGTCTCATGTTTTGTGATTTCTCGATCGATTAATTGTTTCTGCTAATTAGTAGAGTAGAATCAAGTCTTTTGTTGTAGCATATTACATAAGCAGTTTGAATCTACAAGGAATTTCTACAACTGTGAATAAATTGGAATCATGGAGTGTGCTATTGTGCAACCCTCAAAATCGCTACAACAACTCATGGAAGAAGAAGAGGTTGATAATCACAAACAAGATTGTGGAGATAAAGAAGAGGAGAAAAAAGGTGGTTGAATACCTTAAATGTAGATATCATAATTGGTGGATTAAATGCAACTTACATTTTGTTGTGTACAATATAGTCGTTCATATCCTAAGAACATTGAATGAGTGTCAAATTGAAAACATGGAACACATTTACTTGTGTGATTTAAATGATAAATTTGTTTTATCACGAAACCTCATGTAAGAGATAAATTTTACAAATTATAATGTTAAAATCAATAGATATTAGATTGACCTCTAAAGCCCATAGTAATTTATCATCTCTATCTGCACTTGCAACCTTTAATCCAAGATGAATGGCTATAGAAACCAAAAATATTGCATTGGCAGTTGGTTTAGTGTAATATCTTTTACTTAAATTAGCGTATTGAATAGGGTGCATATCCAATTGAACGATGTTAGAATAATGTGATTACATTTTATACATGGTTTTTATTTGCAAGTTCGTTAGTCATATGTAGGTAAAAAGTTATTTGTTATTTATAGTATTGTAAATAATGTCTTCAATGCCTAACAAACATTATTGCACAAAGTAGATAAAAAAAACATCCACTAGCATTGAATCTACTCTTACTTTGTCCTTGTACACAAGGCCATTGTTTCTTAGATGAATTGGTAGTTGCACTACTATAAATTCTACCATTAACAATGTAAATAATGCTACCTTTGAAACTACTATAATCGTTATTTACTGTCATTGTAAGTATGTGAACATCTTAATGATTAGTGACTCATCACACATACACTCAAAGTATGTATAGGCAATGCATCAAGATGATGTATGTAGAAGTGATGTAATTAATTTTATTAGATGGTAAAGTGTAAAGGGGCAATTTACATAAAGGAATTCTAAAATCATATATATAGCAAAAATAGTACGTATTTTATGCCCAAAATTAACATGTAGTATGTTTTACTAATCAAAACACATACAATGTTTCTTTGATGCTTCCTATTGTATAGAATTGTCAATTATTCGTAAGTAGAACATACCCTCTATGTGAAGTTCACATCTTCACAAACAATGATAAATGTCACATGCACTATGTGAAGTTCACATCTTCACAAATAATGATAAATGTCACATGCACTTTGTTTTGCAGTCATACAAAGGAGTACAAAACAGGAGCTAGTGAATTGCAAAGTTGTGTCCCTTTCTTCACTATTCCAAATCACATAGAAAATATCAAACTGTAATCAGTCTTTTATCCTAGTTAACATTATCAAAGACATATCCCTAATAAAACAAAAAAAAGAGTTGAACATTCTCTCATCTTTGAGATAAACCAATCTAACATACATAGAACTTAGCAAACAAACCATAATACAAATTTCAAGAATAATTACATAAAAAAATGGTTAAAATCTTAGATGTTGAAAAGTATCATTCAACAAAAAAATTTCACATAGATGCTAACATTGATGACATGCTAACCAAAAATAGTCTCTTCAGACTACAACAATTTGTATATACTCTTGGAAATTGTTTGTTCAATGCATTTGAAGTGCTATTACACTTTCTTTACTCGTCCATTGAACTATGAAATGGAATAATAGACCATTTTATCATTTGTCTACGTTGCAATGTCATAGAGACAAAATAACCATACCAATATGAACTAGATCCTTATATGTTGTATCAACTTCATGGGATTCATGATGTTGACACATACCTACATAAAATGTGATTCTCTGCTTCAAATAGTAATTTTCAATCTGAAAGAGGACTATGGGGAGACACATTTTGCATACGATGGCTATCAAAGTGGTTGAACATACCAATTGGAGTTTGTTCACTAACAATGAAAACAATGTATTTGTTCTTCAATCATGATCTAGATACAATTCCAATAAAGATTTTTGTTTCATGATACAGTTCCTCTTAATGGACATTTTGAGCCTCTATTGTACAAAAAATTACCTAGATGCAACTTTGTCTCTAATTTATACTTGTCACCTTTTTGCAAAGAACTTGAAAATAATTACCAATCCATTGTTCATGAAATGCAAATTCATGGATTAGATAAAGCAAGAGCAACTATGTCCAAATGTCCCAATAGCATGTTTGCTGCAATTTGTCACTTAATAACACCTGAATTTGATGAACAATCTTTGATGCTTTGTTTTGTCCAATCCTTCTGCAATGCACTAACGGGTAGGAACCAAGATGCATTACATTGTCTAGAAAAATACCTAACAAATGAAACTATACAAAGTTAAACAATGGTTGCAGGCTGGCAAGAATATCTTATTAATATTGAAATGCCATATGAAAAAGGAAGAGTTGAAGGAACATCGTTCTGCTTCTAGTGGACATCAATCATATTCAATGTAAACATACAAATATGGTCATCTGTCACTAAAATCATTGTCAATTACTACTTGTAAAATACAAATTGCAATCGAACATATAACATATCATCATTCCAAACAAGTACATCACACATTCATTATGAACGATTATTAGCAAATGAAAATAGGAATAAATACAATCTACACCATAAAATAGTAGAAATGCATAAAGACACTAAAAATAGGGTAAATTTCCACAAATGATACGTATAGATAGCGCAAAGAGTACTAAAGAAAATATAAATAAAATAAGGAGTAAACATTTTTACTCAACGAAAAGTACTCCTATATAAATTTACAAAAAACAAATTGAAGGCACACCTAAAACCAAATGTCCAATATGTAAGAAATTACAATTTGGAAAGAACATGCTAAGCATTGGACTTGACTTAGAACAAATGTACATAAACATATTTGGAAGAGGAAAAATGTTGCCTCTTAAGATGATTTGCAGATTTTGCAAAAGAGCACTTAAGAATGCAAAGTTACCTCACTTTGAAACACTTGAACAAATAAGACGTAATAAGCCATTGCGAACTGTAGCAACACTTTCAAAACTTGAAGAGAGGCTTGTAGCATTAAGAATTACTTTTGCACAAATATGGAAATGGGGCTTCAAACGATCCCAAATGGGCTTAACCTGTGCACATGGACATTATTCAAAAAGCATTGCCACAATTCATGGAAAATACAATGACAATTTCCATTACATTAAAAAGATGATCGGAATACAAGAATGCATATCAAACAAGGAAAGTATGTGTGCATATTGTCATGAAAGTACTAAAATAACTATGTTCTCGACATTTATATAAAGTTGAAAACATTTCCATAAATATCAATTGGAATTATATCCTCGAATTGAACATTAAATATAATACATTTGAGGATGAGGAAAATGATAGTAAAAGTGAAACAGGCAACAATTCAACAAGTACATGGATTCACGGGCTCACAATGTATTCATAATTTGCAAGACAAGATCATTGAAATAGAACCAACGAAAGGGAAAGGACCACTTGGAATATTCAAAGACAAATATGCCGAAGAGATGAGTTTCCCAACATTATTATTTGGAGAACCACATGACAATGACATAGTACAAAGATTTCGTTACCAAGAAATAGTCAAATGGGAACTAATGTATTAGAGTGGTGACTTTTCCTATCACATCACAAATTTGTTTTTCAAAACAATGTGAATAATAATTGAAAACGTCATCTCATGCATTTCAATCTGAATAAGGAAAGGAAAACTACAAGGAAGGAAGTTATTAGTAAAGGATTTTAAGTACAAGCCCAACTTAGAACAATTACTAAAAAGTCACATTTGATGCATAGATTTCAAGCACATACGAATTTCTCCTGATTACCTACAGCGAATGAAAAAACATATATTTGCAATGATACGAAAATTAGGCCCTCCAACTTTCTTTGTTACATTTACAAGTGCAGAACGCCATTGGAATCCACTAGTAGAAACTCTTACTGAATTACACATAGCAATAGAAGAAAAAGGGAGCACATTGAAACAATTGAGGAATATGACATTGATTATATTGTAAGAAAAGACCCATTAACTTGTAGACGTTACTATAGACATAGGACATATGCCATAAACAATTGATTTTTCAAGATAATACTTTTTTTGGAAAAATACTAGATTACTACTTTGTAATTGAGTTCCAAAATAGAGGGAGTGCACATGAACATGCTCTTCTATGGATAGAAAATGCTCCAATATATGGAACAAATAGTAACTTAGAAATTAAAAACTTCTTGGACAAATATATAACTTGTAACACAGATCACCTTCATCTAGAGCTTGCAAAGATACATGAACACCATCATACTAGAAGTTGTAAAAAAGAAAATCATCACATTGTAAATACAATTTCCCAATGCCCCCAATGAAAAGAACAATAATTCTTGAACCCATTACTTTGCTAGATGAGTCAATAAATGAAAAAGCAATGTTGTTGCAAAGTACCTTAGAACAAAAGCACTATGACAAATCAACTACTTACGAACAATTCTTGAATGAGTTTCATTTAACATAAACTAATTACATTAAAGTAATACAAAGTGCATTGACACAACCAATGGTGTTCTTGTAACGAAAACCATCACATATATGGAACAATAGCTTTGCACTCAATATACCACATCTATGGAATGCAAACTTAGATGCTCAATATGTGCTCAACACATATGCTGCAACATCATATTGCAGTTCATATATGACGAAAGTTGACAAATCTATGGAAACTACATTCAAACGGATATGACAAGAACATGAAAATAGAAAAATCGACATTATTCAAATGGTATGATTATTAGGCAATGCTTTGCTTAATCTTCAACAAATTCCAGCTCAACAATCAGTGCACATAATACTCTCCCTACCATTGAATCATAGTTCAAGAGAATGAAACTTTATAAACACAACAACAATATATGAGCACACATTTATACTTAAACCATCCATTCTTCTAAAACAAATATCTGACTCTGAAGATGTTATGTGCAATTCCATCATTGAATACTACATCAATAGGCCTCAATGTATTAAGCATGTGTATTTAGTTGACTTTGTATCAAATTAAAACGACGCACCAATATCAAAAAGGAAAAAGAAAGAGTAATACAATTCATCAAATACAAAAAACACATTGACTATGAAAGCTACTATAAAGAAAAAAAAATTGTTATATGTCCCATTTCAAAACAATGAAAATGCACTAAACCAAGACTTGCCAACATGGAAGAGTGCATACATGTTACATAAGAATACAATAAAGAGAAATGAAGTTATATTCACATACAATCTCAACAAAAAAATGGGGTGATTTGGAAGAAACAATTCAAGATATCGACAACAACCCTATATCTTCTACTAACACAATAAAAAACCCTCGAATATCCATCGATCATGATGCAAGTATGACCTGGATAAAGATTTGCAATTACTCAAAAGTTGTGGCAAAAAATGACATCTTAATTTGGTTTTCAGTTGAAAAAACACCCATGTATGCTTAGTAATCAAGAATATTACAAAATTAGAAGAATGCTTAATAGAGAACAACAAGAAATTCTCAAAGACATTGCAATGAAAAAATGAAAGAGCATAGACAAACCAATCTACTTATTCCTGATTGGAAGAGTTGGCACTCGAAAAACATTTACAACAAAATCCATATTTTAAATTCCCATGTGAATTTACTATGCACATTACAATACAAACCCTTTGAAACCAAAGGGATTGATATTAGCATATATATGTAAAGCTACATATAATGCAGGTGGAGTGACAATTCATTTTGCATTACTAATGCCTTTCAACAAATATAGTTTTCTTCCACTTAGTAATGAAGTCTTAGACAACTTAACAAAACTTTACCAAGAATTGAGAGTAGTTCTCATTGATGAAGTATCTTTGATTGGTAGTCGTTTTTTGTATCACATCGATGATTGACTAAGGAATATTAAGCATGTTATAACAAAAACACTTTGGAAACATTGACATCATATTTTGCGGTGACCTATACCGTGCCTATACCAAGCACAACTTATACAGGTTCACTAATATTTAAACGACCTACAATAAGAAAGAAACCAATAACATATAACTTTTGGCAAGAACATGTAAAATACTATGAATGCACACTACAATGCGTCAAACAAATGGAAAATGCATTGCCATTTTGAATAGGATGCGTACAAATAATGAAACAGAAGATGATTTGCATTACCTCAATATCAATTTTATTCAAAATGCTCCCAATGATCCCACCTTCCCTTATCTATTTTTTAGGAATAGGGATGTCACATTGCACAACAAGAAAATGTTGTCTATTGTTCCTAGTGATGAAATTGTAACTGATTCAATTGATTATGAAGAAGGAAACCATGGAAATATACCTTCTCATGCACATATAACAACATTGCCTTCACAAATCATGCTAAAATTGAACATCTTAGTTGAAATATATGCTAGAAACTATGACTCAGAAGATGGTCTTGTCAATGGTGCAGATGGTATCATTAAAGCATACACAAAATTAGATAAATTTGATGTAATATGGATCACATTCTATGATCCAAGTGTTGGACGACGATAAGCACAAAAATTTCTTTTCTATATAGCCAGAAAATTTGTAAAGATTGGATGCCCATATTGCACACAACAAAACCAATTTTCATACTAATGAAAACGGGGCATTTGGAAATCAAAAAACAATTCCCAATTCAACTAGCATGTGCACGTAAAAATACATAGGTCACAAGGCTTAACACTAAACAATGTTTCATTTAATCCTTCAAGGATATGATGACATGGATTAGTATGTATAGCTTTGTCTTGCATAAGAAACATAGAATCATTGTATTTGCTTAGTCCACTTAAGAGAGAAAACTTCAAATTTAAACACAAAATTTCCTTTCAAATGGAACGTCTACAAAAACTACAAAGTGGGATCTAGAATAGAATTATCCATTCATCAAAACAATGAATATACTTCAATTCTTTCTCTGAACACCCACAATTTACAAATACATATCGATGATTTTCTAAGTGACTATGATGTAATTCAGTTTGACATCATGTGTTTACAAGAAACATATTTGAAATAACCCGTCCTACTAGAAAGACTCTAAGCATTCAATTTCATATCAAATTATAGTAAACATGGTTTACTCATCTGGGTCAAAAAACATATAAAGGTTTTGGAACATATGCACTTTGAAGAGAAAAATGTAGAAGCTACAATAGCAAACATGATTGTTCATGACATGCATATTGTAGTTCTGAATGTCTACATGGCACCATATGCAACATTGACCAATACATTGCATATTCTTGCGAAATCATTATGAAATATACATTCAAATCAAACAATAGTCAGTGTCAGAGATTTCAACATCAATATGCTCGAAAGCAACAACAAAACAAACAAACTAAGATCACATATGTACAATTACAACCTTCATTTTCTTCTAGCACAAATAACAATGCACCAACACCAATTATCGATCACATATGGTCCAACATAACTTGTAGCTACAAAACTTTCAAGCTAGATACATATTGGACAGATCATGAACTATTTGTCTCATAATCAACCATAAAAATGCAAAAGAACCATAGTACACATGAAGCTAGTCTAATGGATTTGTTTCTCAATATTGTCACATCTACTTAGGAACTTCCTTTTTATCCAAAGCACAACAATAGTGAGTATTATTACCAATGTTACTTTTACTTTGTTTCTAAGGAAGTTGTGAATTGTTGCATTCTAGCTTTTCAACAATGTCACCACATAGGCCTTAACAAGAAGAAAACATTTACTTCTTCCAACACCTATGAATAAATTTTAGTGCAAAACATTTAGTTATTTTTATTACACATATGAGTTTGCTTCTTTTTTTTACATAACAAATCTATTATTTTGACTTGCACTGGTATGTCTTACACAATGATATTGCTTTCTACAGTGGATCAAAGGTCCAAAAACATTTTACAAAATCAAACAAACTCATCCAGGTTCATTCATTACATCTGATTCACTAGTTATTTCCTACATATGTAGACATGTATGTCTATACTTAGTTGTTTCTTTGTTTCTATGCCTATGTTGCAAGATATATATACATATATACCTTATGTCTATCTACCTTTTGTATTTATCTGTCTCTTTTTATCAATTTTAAGGAACTTGGATATTTACATTATCTCTACAAAACCACATACATAATTACTCTCTCATAAATAAAAAATAGACACAAATATATAAATATTTGCTAGTATAAATAAGTATAAACTTTTTTTAGCCGACCAATAAATCCCTGGCCATACACTATAGCCCTTTGTAAAATAATCTCTACTAAACAATACAAATGTGGATCTTCATTCAAAATCACAATTTTAATACAAAAGTAGAGATTTGGAAGACCCTCCCCTCTACAACCCGACCAAGCCTTGCTATTGACTCTCGTCATTGCTACAGACAGGGATTCGAGGAGTAGAGAAGGGCAACTACCAACAATAGTTAAAAAATTTGTACTAAAAATCTAAATATAGGCTTGTGCAAGGCCCTACCTCCCCGGGTTTGGTTGGCAGTTACCATAAACCATAAAGCCTAATTTTAGGTACCATTGATCCTCCACCATGGGATTGATCAAACACTGCTCAATATGGCTAACACAAATTGCTACAGACATAAGACTCCATGAAATAAGAGCAGTTAAGGGTTGGTTATCAGGATATGGTAAACGAGCTTGTTCTTTTTATTTGTTTATTTTTTTTGGTTTATTGCCGGCTCTTAAGAATTTTTGTTAAGGGCACACACACTTACGTAAGGTTAGGTTATATGATTGGGTTGTTTTGATTTGTACTTTTTGTCTTTATTCTTCTAATTGCAGTCAATTTTGGATAATTAAAAACTTTTGAGACTACCAAAATTTCTATCTTAATTCAAATATAAAGCTTATCTATCAATTTTTCTAACTCATTAACTTCTTTTGAAATTTGCAAATTGACATTAATAAGGTGTTGAGCTTAATAAATCAATCAAAATTAGCATTTATTGGATAGCTTATATTTTCAAAAAAATTGTCATGGATAATGTCTGTTAAACCAATTAAATCAACCATAACACCTATGAAATTCTTTAAGTAGTTAATATGTCTTTTAGGAAAGTGGAAAAGCATGCCTTTCAGTCAACTTTAGTTGAGTGAAATCATTTCCAAATGGATTAGTTCAATAAATCCTGTGTAAATAAACAACAAACTAAACAATACTCATCTTAATTCAACAAGCATTGGACAATGGCTCATCCTTTAGTATTATTCCATTGATTATTATGTTTGGAATCCAGTACAATTGTTTTTAGAATTTAATGTTGTTTGGCAAACATTTCTGCTTTTATTATCTTTGTAATGTGTTGTAGGGAACGTAGTCATTAATTTTCCTTTGTTGCCTCTTTCAAGGACTATTGTGTTTGTATATATATATATATATATTGATCCAGGTGCATCTTCAAATATAATGGCATGGAAAAACTCAGAGATCAAAGTGAACAGAATGTAGTCAACCCAAGACCAGAACAAAGATCTCATCGTTCTGATTCCAACGACGCAAATGATACTTCAATCCGAGTCGGAATGATGAAGTTATTGCAAAAAGAAGGGCTCTTCAATCCTTAAGAAAACAGAGGAATTTCCTTTAAAAATGGGTCTTAAAAGCCTTAAAGGCAAATTGAAATCGAAGGTTGCATGAGCGCGGACTTAAGGTTTGGGCCGTGGAACCCCCGATCCCCGATCTCCAATCAGATCGGATCGGTGGATCGAAAGCTATCACAATCAGCGGTTATATATATACATATATGTGGATAGCGACAAATGGACAATGTGATCAGCGATTAATGAAATCGGCGGAACCTCCAGCAAACACCTGGGGTGATATATGTGCGGGATGTCGACGCGATCGACCGATGTCGATATCGGCAATCGGCGGTTGGTCTTTCCCGAGGATTAGGCCAGGGACACAACGAAACACCAATCCGCGACCTCAGCGCGGACTCGATATCGACTATAAGCCCGATTTAATAATATTTGAGGTCTGGGAATATGGATTTTGGGCAGATTTGCAGTGTTTTCGGGATTTTTGAATCTTTGTCGTTCAACGATAAAAAGATCATTTTGAGCGACGGTTGCACCTGCCACTCTACCAACCTCCATTATTAACCAGGCAATGCCAATCTGAATGGGGTTCCGTCCAAAGAACCCATTATAAAACACAGTCGATGGAAGAGCACAGGAGGAGGCATTTTCTTTATGGTTGTAGCATGCTGTTTCGCAGAGGACGAGAGGGTCTTTTGATCTGTTTTAGACAATTATACGACTCCAACCCTCTTCTATTGATGCAGGAAGCTTTGGTGCTGCATACTACTCCATCTCAGGCATTTGTTTCATAGCAATCAAGCAAATTGGAGGTATAAGCCTCTTATGGACAACTTGATAAATGTAATTTTGTTTATTCATGCTATTTAATCAGAAAGGCCTCCCCATTGTTGAGTTGGGCCCGGAGATATAGTCCAAATTGGACGAACTCCGTTATCAAGCCTTGGTGTCTTCTTTTTGTGCCTATTATGCATTTTCTTCTTCTTTTCATATGTGCACATTTATGTGTTAAGCTGCGATTTTTATATGAAATTCTTTTCTATACATCTATAAGCGAAAACATCTTGGATCAAGTGGTATCAAAGCAGGGCTTTTTAGATGTGAATTGCATGTTTGTATGCTAACAAGAGGTAGGATTCAAAGCGGCGAAAGGAATCTAGAACCTTTTGATCCAGGGGATGGGCGTGCACCTCGAAGAAGAAACATGGTTGAAGAGGAAGCTCGTATTGAAGAGGAGCGCAATTTCAGAAAGAATTTCTATTCAATGGCAGAGAATATCAGTCAACTAGTTATAACACTGGAAAAAGATGAAGAGAGGAATCCTGAAGGACAAGGTTCAACACATGGGAATGATGGAGAAGAACCCCCTCCTTCTCCTTCTGGTGGTGAAGGTTCTTCTTCCCCACACCACCATAATCAGAGAAATCCAAAGGATGCATCGAAGAAACCTTTTTTTAAAATTAGATGTTAAATTTGATCTTCCTATGTTTAATGGTGAAAGTAACGTAGAAAAGCTTAACAATTGGATCAAGCAGATTGAGGTTTATTGTAGGATTCAGCAAATTTTAGAGGATGAGGCGAAAATCCGGCTGGCCTCTCTACGGCTGGGCAGCACAACTCTCATTTGGTGGGAGAGTAAGTTGCGGAGCAGTAAAAATGTGGGTAAGCTCTTTTCTTCGTGGTCTGATTTTACTTCTGCGTTAAAGGAACAATTTTATCCCTTAGGATACAAACAGAAAGCTTTGATGAATTGGCAATATTTAAGGCAAGGCAAAGGGCAGGATGTTTAGAGTTTTACAAAAGAATTTAGGAAGCAAGCACTGAATTTGGGTATTGCACTAGATACACCTAAAGTTGTAACTAAGTATATTGGCTCACTACATAGTTATATTCGGCATTCATTATTGTTGTTTGAACCAACCACTATCGATGCAACTAGTGTGAAAGCAATTCATATTGAGAACAGGGGCAAGAATGAAAGTGAGGACCAGTCCAGAAAGCCACCGTTCAAACCTCCCAACGGCAAATCCAAAGCAAAATGGAAAGGGAAGGAGAAGAAAACAACAACAACCAAAGAAGGAGAACGGCCTTATTGCAATCATTGCAAGAAAGAAGGCCACGATGATGATCACTGTTGGAAGCAACACCCAGAGAAATGCCCAAGGAAGTATGGAGGAAAAGGGAAGCAGAAAACAATGGCAACAACACAACAAGACCTTGGATCAGATTTAGGAGATGAAGCGTTGGTCACAACAGCAGGAACAAAAGGTACCTTTACACCTCCTTTTGATTCTAAATCACAGGGAAGCACTTGTTCTATAGATGAGTCCATTTAAATGATAGAAAAAGGATTGAATTATTTCATATCAGAGTAGTAGTAAACCATACTAAAGTAGAAACTCTGTTTGATACAGGGTCCCAAGCAAATTTAATTGCAAAACCTTTGGTAAATAAGTTAGGCTTAGAAACAAAACCGCACCCAAAGCCTTACTCGCTAGGATGAATACATGATAAAGCTAAATTGAATGTAACCCAACAGTGCAAGGTAAAATTTGTGATTGCTTCTAAGCTGGTAGATGAAGTAGAGATGGATGTTATACTGCTGGACATTTGTGGCATGGTATTGGGGAGCCCCTACCTGTATGACAGAAAAGCTGTCTTTTTCCACCATGAAAATAAATACCACATCATTAAGGATGGGATAGAGTACATAGTGTGGGCTCATCAAAACAAAATTAATGCCAGCCTCATAAGCGATGGGAAAATGAAACGACTGGTGAACTCCAGTAAGGCATGCATGCTTATGGTCGTCAGGGAAAAGGAGGTTGAATTCACAGACGTGTTCCAAGGCTGCGATGGTAAGCATAAAGAGGAGTTGATGGATTTAATTGCTGATTATAATGTATTATTTCAGGAGCCGTGAGGACTACCTCCATAGAGGGAGATCCAATACGAGATCAACCTATTGCATGACGCCCCTTTACCGAATATCGACATGTACAGAATGTCAGCAATCGAAATGGAGGAGATCAAGCATCAAGTACGAGAATTGCTGGACCGAGGCGTGATCAGGCCAAGCTCCTATCCATGCGGGTCGCCAATTGTACTAGTGCCCAAGGACGGCAGCTGGAGGATGTGCGTGGACTACCATGCGCTCAACAAAATATCAGTAAAAAAATCGCTATCCCCTTCCACGCATAGATGATTTATTGTATCAATTAAAAAATGTTGTATATTTCACAAAATTGGATCTGTGCAGTGGCTATCACCAGGTCCGAATTGCGGAGCAGGACGTGTGGAGAACGATTTCAAAACCAAGCAGGGGCTATTCAAATGGATGATAATGCCATTCGGGCTTTGCAACGCTCCAATGATCTTTATGCGGGTTATGAATTATATATTTCAGCCTTTCATTGATGAGTTTGTTCTTGTATATTTAGATGATATATTAGTCTTCAACAAGAGTTGGTTTGAACATGTGAGTCATGTAAAGAAAGTGCTTAATGTGCTGAAGAAAGAATTTTTTTTTGTAAAATTGTCAAAGTGTGAGTTTAGGAAAACCTCTTTGGTTTACCTAGGTCATATTGGTTGGTCATGGTCAGTTAAAAATTGATCCCGCTAAAGTTGACGCAATTGTAAATTGGCCTAAGCCTACTAGTATAACTGAGGTTCATAGCTTTCTAGGTGTAGTCCAGTATTGGAGGAGATTTATTGCTAATTTCTCTATTATTGTATCACCTTTGCACACATTGACAAGTGTGAAATAGGTCTTCCAAGGGGGAGGAAGACAACAAAAGTCCTTCGAAACATTGAAGGAGAAAATTAGCACCGCACAAGTCTTAGCATTACCCGATCTCCAACAACCATTTGATATTGAAACCGATGCCAGCGGTTATGCCATGGGCGCTGTACTGATGCAACAAAAGAAGCCAATTTGTCACCATTCTGAGAAGTTTTCTCAATCTGTGATAAACTATCCCACCTATGACAAAGAGATTTATGCCTTGGTGTAGAGTGTGAAAAAGTGGAAACACTACCTGATCGGCAAGGAGACCATCATCCATACAGATCATCAGCCCTTGCAGTATCTTCAGTCACAAACCAAGTTGCAACAAACTTGTCATTTCAAGTGGATGGGCTTTCTTCAACAGTTTCATCTGGTAATAAAGTATAAGAAGGGGATTAGCAATAAAGTGTCCGATAAGCTATCTCGCCCTCCTATTTCTGCTTCTATTATTTTGCATAATGCTTCGTTGTCTTTTGAAATTTATGCTAAACAATATGCTAACGATGATGACTTTAAGGAAGTTTATGCAAAACTAACCCATGGTTCACAAGCGGACAACTATCACTTGTAGGGGAAATTGTTGTATCATCTTGGTAAATTGTGTATTCCCACAAGAGAAAGAGTGCATGTAATTTGAGAGGCCCACACCTCTCTTGTGTTTGGACACTTTGGTGTCGAGAAAACTTTAAGTCATGTACACAGATTTTTCTTTTGGCCTCATATGAAAAACCTTGTGACTCGTTATGTAAAGAGTTGTGTGATGTGTTCTGTTTCAAATCCCTCTAATCGAAAACTTGGGCTCTACACACCACTCCCTATTGCGAGTCGTCCATGGGAAGGTGTGTCAATGGACTTTGTAGGAGGTCTACCTTTGTCTAGGAAGGGTCGTAACTATTTGTATGTCGTCGTTGACCGGTTTAGCAAAATGTGTATTCTTATGCCTTCTAAAAAGCAGATTACTGTAGAACAGACTGCTTCTATTTTCTTTCAGTATGTTTGGGTTCACTTTGTATTACCCACATCAATTGTGTCAGATCGAGACTCTCGCTTTCTTGGGGAGTTCTGGACGAGCTTGTAGAGAATGATGGACACCAAACTGAAAAGGAGCACAACATTTCACCCGCAAACCCACGGGCAGACAAAGGTTGTTTACCATACCGTGGTACATCTATTACGAGGCTATTGTGGGAAGCATCCCAAGTTGTGGGATGCACATCTCCCCTATATACAACATTCCTATAACCGAGCAGTGAATTCATCAAAACAACGGTCACCATTCGAGACATGCTTTTGTTACCTACCAAAGGACCCTTTAGACATGGTCTTTGGAAGGGAGGATGGCTCCAGGGGATGTAATGATAAAGACAAAGCTCAACAGTTCATTCAGCAAATCCAAATGATTCACCAAGCAGTGCAAGAACAGTTGGAAAAGAGTCAAGCCCATTACAAGGCTCGACATGATAAACACCGGGTCAACCATCAATTCCAAGTGGGTGACAAGGTGTGGTTCCAAATCAGCAAAGACAAGATGAAGGGAGAAGGAAAGAAGCTGCGGCAAATCCGGTATGGACCATTCACCATATTGGAGAATATTGGGAACAATGCCTTTTGTCTTGACTTACCAGTATATATGCAGATGTACTCAGTAGTGAATGTGGAGAACCTTAAGTTGTATGAACCTCTTTTGATCATGGACACTGATGAGTTGGACACATTTCCTACCGTCGACGATTTTGAACCTAAATATCACAATGAGTTGCCCGAAGACATCATCCTCGACAAAAGAACCAGGACTTCACGGTGAGGAGATGTAGAGTACCTTCGAGTTTGATTCAAGGGAATGCATCCCAAGAAGGCCAGATGGTGGGAGAAAGAGAAAGTGAGGGCACAGTACCCTCACTTGCCAATTGACTAATGAAAAGCTTTTGGCGGTCCAAAAGCTCCTCAATGGGGAGGATTGATCTAGGTGGATCTTCAGATATAATGGCATGGAAAAAATCAGAGATCAAAGTGATTAGAATTTAGTCAACCCAGAACCAAAACAAAAATCTTGTCATTCTGGTTCCAATGGCGTAAACGGTACTTCAATCCGAGTCCGGATGATGAAGTTATTGCAAAAAGAAGGGCTCTTCAATCTTTAAGAAAATAGAGGAATTTCCTTAAAAAATGGGTCTTAAAAGCCTTAAAGGAAAATCGCAATCGGAGGTTGCATGAGGGTGGACTTAAGGTTTGGGCCGTGGAATCCCCGATCGCTGATCTCTGGTCAAATTGGATCGGCGGATCGAAGGCCATTGCAATCGGCGGTTATATATATACATATATGTGGATATCAGCAAATGGATAATGCGATCGGTGATTAATCGGATCGGTGAAACCTCCGACAAACACCCGAGGCGATATATGTGTGGGATGCCGATGCGATCGATTGACACCGATATCGGCGATCGGCATCGGTGGTCGGTCTTTCCTGAGGATTAGGCCAGGGACACAGCGAAATGCCAATCCGCGACTTCAGCATGGACCCGATACCGACTATAAGCCCGATTTAATAATATTTGAGGTTTGGGCATATGGGTTTTGGGCGGATCTATAGTGTTTTCGGGATTTTTGAAGCTTTGTCGTTCAATGATAAAAAGACCATTTTGAGTGGCAGTTGCACCCGCCACTCTACCAACCTCCATTATTAGCTAGGTAGCCCCAATTTGAATGGGGTTCTGTCCAAAGAACCCATTATAAAACACAATCGATGGAAGAGCACGGGAGGAGGCATTTTCTTTATGGTTGCAGCAGGCTGTTTCGCAGAGGCCGAGAGTGTCTTTTGATCTGTTTTGGAAATTTATATGACTCCAGCCCTCTTCTATTGCTACAGGAAGCTTTGGTGCTGCATACAACTCCATCTCAGGCATTCGTTTCATAGCCATCAGGCAGATTGGAGGTATAAGCCTCTTATGGACATATTAATAAGTGTAATTCTGTTTATTCATGCTATTTAATTAGAAAGGCCTCCCCTATTGGGTTGTGTTATATTCTTTCCACGACTAACCTATGTAGTGAACCAGGGGGTTAGAGGGGGGGCGGCAGCCCCCCCTGTCCGGGGGGTTTGAGGGGGGCGGGTAGCTCCCCTCTACGGGGTTAGGGGCAGCGCACCGAGAATTTTTTTTTGGACCCTATATTAGGTTGGGGAAACCTACCTATGGTTTTCGGTCCATGGTTTTGGACGCGATGGTTTTCGGTCCATGGTATTGGATGCTTCGGCATGCATAAATATGTATTGTAGCATTGAAAGGAATATAATGAAAAATCAAGCTGGTAGTCTCAGTTTTGAGATCCAGTGGGAAATCTCTGTGTCTATCTGTTTTATGTGTTATGCTCTCACATTTTTATTTTTCCTGTGATTTAGAATTCGTATGCAGGTAATTTCTGTACGGGGTTAAAACCTACATTTGGTATCACAACTGTTTTGGCTTCAAGGGGACGCCTTTGTTGCTGAGGGGTTTCGCTCGGGCCTGTGGTAGACCCTATTCAGTGGGAGATCTGCGAGATCGATTCTGGTGGTGAAAGAAGATGGCGAGCAGCGGAAAGATAGAGATTGAGAAGTTCAATGGTTAGAGTTTTGAGTTGTGGAAACTCAAGATGGAGGATCTGTTGGTGGATAAAGATCAGTGGATCGCGGTAGATCCGGGTACTAAACCAACGGGTGTGACTAATGAAGAATGGAAGAAGTTGGATCGGAAGGCAAAGAGCATGATACAATTGTGTGTCTCAGATTCAGTATTGCTGAATGTATTAGGGGAAGCTACGATGAAGGCTTTGTGGGACAAGTTGGGACTTTGTACCAATCTAAGTCTCTGGTGAATAAACTGTTCCTGCGGAAAAGCTGTATAACCTGAGGATGAAAGATGGAGACTCGGTGACAGAGCATCTGAATGCGTTTAATACTGTGGTAAGTCAGTTATTATCTGTTGATATTAAAATTTCAGATGAAGATAAGTGCATCAGTTTGTTGTGTTCACTACCAGACTCGTGGGATAGTCTGGTTATTGCAATAGGTAGCAATGCAACTGCTTTGCAGTTTGATGAAATAGTCTCAGCCTTGCTGACGGAGGAGATGAGACGGAAAAATATGGATAACCAGAATGGTGATGCCTTGTCTGTACGAGGACAGTCCCAGAACAGAAACAAAAATAAGTCATCGAGGGGAGATCTAAATCTAGAGGGAGATCTAAATCTCCAGGAAAACCTACAAAGGTGGTGTGCTGGAAATGCGGAAAGGAAGGGCACTTCAGAAAGGAGTGTAAATCTAAAGCTCCTGATAAAGGAAAGGGATCTGATGATGCTCCTTATGCAGAGGCAAAAACCACCTCAGATGAAGGTGGGGATGTGTACTTGGCTTCTTCAAGTACACATGTAGATCATGAGGCATGGATGATTGACTCAGGTGCATCCTTTCACTTCACTCCCCATAGAGAGTGGTTCTGCGAGTATGAGAAATACGATGGTGGTGATGTCTTCTTAGGAGATGATAGGAAGGCTAGCATCATTGGTCACGGAAAAGTAAAGTTGAAATTGCTAGGTGGAAGGGTTAGAACCCTTCCGGGTGTTCTGCATATTCCTGCATTGGCCAAAAATCTAATTTCTGTAAGCAAGATGGATGATGCAGGTGTAAAAACAATGTTTGATAAAGATACTTGCAAGATGATTTGGGGAGCACTGGTATTGATGCAAGGAGTTAGGATTGGAACTCTATACAAGATGCAAGGTAGCACTGTTGTTGACGGGTACAACAATTATATGGTTCCTGAAAATGGAGAAGAAAATCTAGTGGGCTCTGGAGAAAAGACCATGCTGTGGCATCAAAGGCTTGGACATATTAGAGAGAAGGGCCTTCAATACTTCATGGTAAAGGTATGATAGAAGGTATGAGTAATAGCTCTCTGGATTTTGATTTCTATGAAAATTGTGTATATGGGAAGCAGAATAAGGTGAGTTTCCCCTCTGGTGGTAAGAGGACGAAACAAATATTAAAGCTTGTGCACAGTGATGTGTTTGGACCTGTGAAAGTTCCATCACTGGGTAAGTCTGTGTACTATGTATCATTTATAGATGACTTCTCAAGGAATACATGGATATATTTCCTTAAGAAGAAATCTGAGTCTTTGACAGGTTTAAAGAATTTAAGGCTCTGGTGGAAAATCAGACAGAGAAGAAGATAAAGGTGTTGAGGACAGATAATGGTGGAGAATTTTGCACCAAGGAATTTGAAGAATTCTGTAAGAAGTGTGGTATATCACGACAGAAGACTACTCCATATACACCTCAGCAAAATGGAGTCGCAGAAAGAATGAACAAGACGTTGATGGAAAGGGCAAGAAGCATGCTCAGTGATGCCGGGTTAGGACAAGAATTCTGGGCAGAGGGGTGGATACTGCATGTTACCAGGTCAACACATCACCTTCATCAGCGTTGGAGGATAAGACTCCAAAGAAGTTGGACTGGTAAGAAACCCTCTCTTTCACATCTGAGGGTATTTGGATGTGATGCATATGTACATGTTCCAAAGGAGAAACGAACCAAGTTGGATAGTAAATCTGAAAAGTGCAACTTTATTGGGTATAAGGATGGTTTAAAGGGTTATAAGTTTGGAACCCAGTCACACGAAAGGTTGTGTACAGCCGCGATGTGGTGTTCAGAGAGGTGAAAGATGTTATTAAACATGAAGTCCAACCAAAGGAACTGTGAAGATAGAGTTTGAACTAAAGGAGGAAGAATCAGACTCTGTAGCAGAGGAGGAATCAGAAGATGAAGAGCCACAAACTCCGGCTGTGAGAAGATCAGCTCGAGCAAGAAGGCAGCCAGAAAGGTATAGTCCATCTGCTTTCTGTTCAAACTTTGCTTTGTCTGTTACTGATGATGATCCCAGAACTGTGAAGGAAGCAGTGGATCAGAGGATGGAAAACTCTGGAAAGAGGCCATGGTTGATGAAATGGCATCTTTGCACAAAAATGAGGCTTGGGATCTAGTGGAGTTGCCGGCTTGAAGGAAACCCATTGGCAGCAAATGGGTGTTCAAGAAGAAGACAAATGCAGAAGGGAAGGTGGAGAAATACAAAGCTCGATTGGTAGCAAAAGGTTATTCCCAGGTGTCGGGAATTGATTTTGGTGATATTTTTACTCCTGTTGCCAAGGTAACTTCTATTAGATTCTTTTATCTGTTGTTGCTGCTTTTGATTTTGAGGTAGAACAGATGGATGTGAAGACAACATTTCTTCACGGGGATTTGGAAGAGGAAATCTACATGAAGCAACCTGTAGGCTTTGCGGTGAAGGGTAAGAAAGAACTAGTATGCAAGTTAAAGAAGTCTCTGTATGGGTTAAAACAGTCACCAAGGATGTGGTATCAAAAATTTGATACATTTATACGAGGACTTGGCTTCACCAAAAGCAAAGCAGATCATTGTGTGTATTTTAAATTAAT
>APFE031558399.1:0-10877 GCA_000404065.3 Pinus taeda
AGTCCACAGACTACTCACCTCTTGTATTTCTGTGTGATGCCTCCCCAAATCGCAGATTTATGCGCTCAATGACAGATCCCGTGGTTTAAAGACGTCGGAACACGTCTCAAGCCAAAAAAAAAAATTCTACTAAATGGAGATCCCACCGGCCCTGGAAAGTGCTCTGATACCACTTGTTATGCTCTTAACCTGCAAAGGATACCCAAATATAGAATATGCGAAGAAAAGATGCTGAGAACACAGAATATGCGAAGAAACGATACCCAGAACACAGAATGGCAATGATTTTATTATTCAGAGAGTAATGTTCACTTACCTCTTCGAGGGGGCAACCTCCAATAGAGCAGAGCTCGATTACAAAAATAAGACACGATGCTCCTCGCAGGGAGTTACTATCCTTTATATATGACTCCTATGAGTAATACCACGGGTCAATACCACTTATTACTAATACCATCTATCTAATATACGGCCCATTTGCAACTACTATGGTTCCTTTATTAATTGCGGATTAACCACTTACAATTATTAATATGGGCTTTATTGACTCTTGACTATGACGTGTTCCCATTACATAGATAAGGGGGTTAGGGTCGGACCCTAACAATGTATAAATATATGTTTTATAAATCAATGAAATATTATTTTCTAGTTCAATATTTTTTAGATTAATCATCTTACTAGCCAATTATCTTACCATCTCATTACTATGTTTGATTTTGATTTTATCAAAAGCCCTAAGCTTACTTATTACATATGTCTAAATCCATAACATTTGTATGAAGCCTTATCACAATTTCATCATAATCAAATCTTATGATCAAAAGATTGAATATTAAGCATTCAAAAATATGTTAGAAGCGTCATATGCTCCAAATTCTATGGTTAGCACTAAGGTTCATGTTCTAACCATGTTTAAGCAATTTTCAAGTCCATTCAGTGCATGCCTAATTTTGTTTCTATGAGTTAATGTTGTCTTCTCCTCTTTCATACATTTTCCTCTCAAAACCATTCATCACCCAAATTTCCTACACACATGACCATTACGTTTCCAAATGGTTTTACAATTGAACTCCACTTTTTATTTAGAGTCTAGTCCATTAACATAACAATGTGATGGCGAATAACTATATTATGGAAAATAGTTAAATAGATGCATCTATCTTTATGGTTTTAGTTTTGAAGGAAAATTATGGATATCCATGGTATGGTGTGCATCTATTTGGTTTATTTTCATTGTTATCCAATCATAATATTGTTTATGATGATTTATTTCAAACATGTGTTTTAAATATTTATGGAAGATTCATGTGGGATGTTGAAATTCAAAGAGATGATAGAATTTCTTACATTATAATTATTTATGAATGTTTATTTATATGTTATTTTATTTAGCCATTAAGTCATTCATTCAGTTATCAAGGAATTATATAAATGCAATGTATATAAAGGCAAGAGACATGATCCGAATAGAAAATGGCATCAATCTATGGTATTCATCCACTCATGGATTTTACCCATGGTATTGTAAGTGGCATCCACCCATGGTATTTATCCACCCATGGTATTCATTCACTCATGGTATTGTAAGTGGCATCCACCCATAGTATTGTAAGTGACATCCACCCATGGTATTCATTTACCCATGGAATTGATGCATGGTATTGTAACTGAAAAAGACTATAAGTAACAAGTCACATTTTATAAAAGGACAGTTTGTCCGCCACAAAGTACCTTTTACAGTTATTCTCCGTTTTAATAAAAAAAATATTTGTGGTTTTGTTTATTGGGCATTCTCCTCATTTTCTTCTGGCATTTTAATTTTTTAGATATTGGGGGTCTCTCTCCCAAAATCCATTTCAATCTCATCCACCCACGGGAAATTCCATGGGTGAATGAATACCATGGTTGGATGTCACATTACCATGGGAAAATACCATGGGTGAATGAATACCATGGGTGGATGTCACTTAAAATACCATGGGTGTATAAATACCATGGGTGGGTGCCACTTACAATACCATGGGTAAATTCCATGGGTGGATGAATACCATGGGTTGATCCCATTTTATTTTCGGATCAAGACACAAAAGATTAGGCCAGAATCCAAGGAAAAACTCATAAGGGGAAAACACGTCAATCCATTGTTTATAGATTCTTCATCAACAAGAGAAATCCAAGTCAACCATACAGCGATCCAAGTGCCAGGTCAGTGCTCCAAATTTTGTTGTGATTTTTGATGTCACATGCCACAAATCTCCTACTCCTTCACACCATTACATATGTCACATGCTCACATTATAGAGAGACTTTGCATCGCAAAGAGATATGTCATAGGCTCACACTACACAAAGAATTCCACATGTCTGCATTACAAAGAGACTACCACAAGTCTACATTACAGAGAGACTACTATAGGTACACATTACAGAGATAAGGTGCCACATCTTGATCGAATATCACAGAAGAAGGTGCCTCAAATTCCATACCACAGATCCAAATTTTTCTACCACAAATGATGTTTGAATTTCCTGCCAAATGGTGGAGGATAGTTGCTAATTTCTATTAGTTGTTTCTTCATCCGAAGGGTCATGTCCTTTGGGTAGGCCGACATGAAATATAGGAGGGTCGACTTGGAAACTTAATGAGATAAATGAAACTTGAAAAAAAGAATCTTCTTTTCATAGGGTCACGAATAACATGCCCTTTAACTTTTTCTTTTGACCAAAATAAATCATGAAGAACATGCTTGAAAATAAAAACAATAATGGTAATAGTTTTTCTTCTTTATGAAATACATATTCATACAAGTACAATGACAATTATGAAGATCGAACTTAGTTATAATTTCAACATGGGAAATAGTTTGATAGTTGATATTTAATAATGAATATGGAACTATATTTTTATGATGTTATATTAATTTGAATATTCCTTTTATTAAATTCATGTTTATGAATGCTATGTACTCCTCCCATTTTTACAATCCTGCTCTCACATGCATGAATCTTAGCTTTAAATTTGTTATGTAGAATCTATGACTTTGGACAAAAGTATCTTCCCTAGTCCCGGTGGACTGACCTAGAACAATAGAAATACAAGGAGACTAATGTTTTCCTTAAACTAAATAAATAATGGGATGAAGCCTACCTAGAATATGTCGTATGCTTTGCTCCTTCCTTGGCTTGAATGCTCTAATCGCTATAATTAGAACCTGCACAGTCATATTACACAAGCCAACGATCTACGGAATCTATGCACCATCATCTAATCACTTTATTTAATAGATCAACATGGTATTGAAATATATGAAACCATAACATCATATATATGAAAACAAATAAATATTTGCATTAATAGAGATGGAGAGAGTTACAACCAAAAATAGGTGTTGATCTTGTAGAAGAGCTCATCCAAGTTGACTTATCTTTTCCTTGCCACAAAGTTCACTTCTAATAACCCTAATGCATGGAATGATATCTCTCACATCAACAGCATAAGGGTAGAATCACTCTCCAAAATCCAACCCCTTGCCTATGGATGGCAGTAAATATATAAGCGAAGGAGGTAGTTCATGAATTATTATCCTTTTACTAATGTGGGCTTGAGAGCCACTCTTGATGGGAGTATGAGCTCAAGGGATAAGGAATGAAAACTCCAAGGTAGGATAGGATAGGATTCAAGACTTTTATCTGAGGTAAATAGTCACAACAGATCTTGGAAGCTTCTGGAAGAGGAAGCTTTGGGATTATTTTTTATTTTCCCAAATTTCTATAATCAGTGCACCCACAACACTAAGCAACCTATTGGTGATCAATGTAGATGCAGAGTAGGGAAACCTAGTAGTCAACGTTGGCTAGTAAGGGGCCAGGGTGCACTGGTCCTTAAAATGATAGAAAGAATGTGCTTTCAAGAATAAACTTGGAGTTTAGAAAGAGTCATGCTTAGGGATTTGTGTAGGAAGCATGAAAAAGTGTTCAAAGGATGTGAATTATCATGTTTATAGGCCTATTGACCAGATGTGACAAAGTGGCCTATAATATATTCCCCCCTAAAGCACAAAGTAAGAAATTATATTTTATGACTAAAGTGCTTTACCTTGTGAGAATTTGGGATCAAGAAAAACTGGTGAGATCATCATTTTTTATAATACATTTACATCATGAAATCTTTGTTGAGGGAGGCATACCCATACTTAGCGCATAAGCTAACATGACATGTAAAATGATCAAAATACATGTCCATGGATGACTGATGGTGGACCCATGACTAGATGATTTCCTATATTATCATATCCATCACACATTGTGATATTGCATTATTCTTGAAATCGCAGCGCGGATGGATGAAAATAGATTCAGGGTCTTATATATCATTCACATGACCAACCAATGAACGAGTCTAACCATGTGAATCAATGAGCTAGATTCGAACATGGTAGACACCATATGATTACCAGTTAATTATTTAAGTCGTTAACATGTGCGAGAGAAACCACCGATGATGTTAATGGCTCTCAAGGTACTCTAGTACAATCTGTATGGTGTGAATAAATGAGTTGATGTCGAACACCACATAGAATATTTCGGTCGAAGGTCAATGATGTAAACCTTTCATCAAGAGTGAGGAAACTTTCCATTGATATATGCAAGCACCAGGGTACCAAGGGGTGTTTCTAAGTCAATTTCCTGGATAATTAACTAATGTTGACAGGAAGAGGACCTTGATGTATCCATCATCAATTACATGAAATAGGTATGATGATTTGAGACAAAATTATTAGAATGATGATGATACAGAATTGGATCAGGAAAGGAAGACATGGAATGAAGGCTTAACAATATTGTAGCAGATCTTAACTAGTTGACTCCTCTTGAACACAACAACAACACTACATGGAGTTGGCGAAATTGACCCAAACCCAAAAGAGAAGGCTTTGAAATGGTATGATAAACCAAAATACAAGTAGATTTCCCAACCCAACAACCACAGAGATGAAGTGGAAGAGTGTCATGTTCAAGAGTGACTTTCTTCCATTAACAAATGGAGTACCATGTTTTCCCAATTTCCCCAACCATTACTAGTTAGTACCTCTTTGTTTTTGGCAAGCTTGAGGACGATAACATATGCTTGATCTGTAAGTTCATCCTTCGGATGAATCCCTCTGAGAATATTTAAAAATCCCAGAGAAGGAGTGGTTATGTCCTATCATGAATGACGAGTCCATGATTGTTTGATGTTTTAATGAGTCCAGCGAAGGTAGAAATCGACATCTTTTTCATGTTTAAAGAGTTTGAAAAATAGGCAAAAGAAAACTCCAGATGTTCCTTTTCATATATAGTCCCTTAGGTCTGAAGAGGCGGACAATAATACCCAAGATAACCTCTTAACCATGTTTGACTAAGGTATTCCTTTTTCATAAATAGCCTATCTCAATCCGAAAAATGGTTAAGCGTATACTAAGTATACGCCTTTTCATTTACTTTAATGAGTTTGAAAAGACAATTTCTCGACAATCTTTTCAGATTTTGGGAGTCTAAACAAAGCTGAAAGAGAACTCCAAGGGGTTCCTTTTTCGCGAATTTACGGAGCTTGAAAAAGTGATAAAAGTTCACCTTTCGGTCAAAATAATATGTTCAAAAACGAAAAAAAATTCCCAAACAGTGGTCAACCTACTCAGAACATCACAAAAAGGATTAAATATAACTGTTTCATGGTAGAAATGGGTTGTAACTAGCTAAAAACATTAAATATGAATAAAATAATGGAAGAAAAAACCATAAATATTCAAAATGACCATTCAACTTTACCATTTCACATTTACCTTCAACAGTGAGAGTTTTGAGTAGCTTTTTCCCTTAATCTTATGCAGTGGATTGCGCTCAATCCGGTGGATTGTTTCAAGCACATCATTTCCAAGTAAAATCTAAGGCCTTTATCTTTCAATTTATGGTCCTATTTTGTGTTTTCATGCATGTTTTAGGTATTTTTTAGGGGCATGTGGTTTAAATAATTCACCCTAGGACCAACGTAGGCCCAAATGGTTGAAAGGTGAATTGCACCTAAGTGAGAATATACTGCAGGGAAGGGGTGCAGCACACTATCTCTCCTTATGGGGGTGCATTGGGGCGCAAATATAAAACATATTTGGCACTTTCCCTTTAAAAAAAACAATTTTCTTGCATGGAAAGGATCCTAATGAGTCTCTTCTTGATGTTTTCATGTCTTCATTAGCACAAAATGGCCTTTGTCTAGAGAGAAAGATAACATGAAGAACGTGATTTGAATGCAGCTAATGATGTTGCTACCATCCAGGCACTGAAAAATATGGATTGTTGAAATTATTTTGGCTTCCTGGCATGAGGCGGCAGATTGAATTACTAGTGTATCTTGTTCATGCATGGGATGTGCAAGCACAGGCATTCAGATTTGTGGATTATCTGCTTGAGATAATAGTAGAGGACCTATATTTTATGACAGGTTTATCCATGAGAGGTGCCCCCATCTCTCTCCTAGGTGGGAGAAGGGGTGGAGAAACGGTGAAATATTATATCTCCACTTATTGCAGACCTAGATCGAAGCCAACTAGAGATGGAAATATTATCATAAAAGATGTAACCCATTTTCCCTTACTAACGATCTTATTCATCATTGTGAGATTGGCAATTCTCTCAAAACTTCATGTTTTTAGCAGATCATACATGAAGTACAGTGTGGAGTGTTTGGATACAACAATATTCAACTGGAGCGAGGGAGTTCTAGTTAATATGAAATAACAATTGTCTAAAGCAAGAGAGGTAAAGTTGACAAACATTGGATACAGTTCCATCTTGGTCTCTTTTTCTCTAGAATGGGTTCCATTACTACAACCTCATTAGATTACACTCGAGCCCATTGATTTGAGGGTTCCACGGCTCAAGAGATGGATAGATTATATGTCCCGACATGCAATTCTATCGGCAATCAATTTCTTACCATCCTTCTTTGGATGGATGCGTAGACAGTTCGTTATGGTCAATGACCATACGAAGGGATGGATTTTTGTGATGAACCTAAGCTCATGTTTCTTGAGGGTGAGTGATGGGGTGTTACAAGTAAGATATTTCGACCATTTTAATTTTTGAAAGTTTTGCAATTTTTTGTGTTTTTGATGTTTCTGAGACTAAACTATTGATTTTTTCATGCATATATTAGGCTTATTCAACTGATAGGTGCTTCATATCTTCGTCGTGCAGGAAAAAATCCATGGGCAGCAGTAGAACCAATATTGGTTGTTGCAATAGGATGGGATGCACTACGAGATCTAATGTAGCTGAGATCCTAACAGAGGTGGAGCGTCACATGGAGGGGTTAACACACAAGATAGATGAGACCGTGATCAAACAAATTCTGATGTGACTTCAACAACACACCATTAGAGTGCCTAGTTATATTGATCATCTATTGCGCAAGATAGCTCATGCAGTGGCATGTTATCATGAGCACTTTGATTAGTATACTTAGATATTTTCATGTAAATTTTTATATGGGTCATGTAGCCATATGTGTCTTGGGCACAAATTTTATAAAACCAATATGTGTGTGTGTGTGTGTGTGTGTGTATTCAGTGTTTTTGTGTTCCTATTATGTTATTAATATATGTGATGTGTATTGAAACTTATTTACATTCATTTCAAATGTCTATCTAAAACATGATTTACTATCAATGTGTTTAGATTTCTAGGAATGTGTTCATATTGTATGAAGTTCAAATGTCTTTCTAGAAGGCAAACCCTTAAAAAAATATGAAGGATGGTAGCACTTCTAACCGAATAAACATTAGCAAGTTGTAGTACCACGAGTTGTGAGTCAAGTCTGATGACTGAATGACAGATACCATGTGAAATAGCATCAGATAATAGCTTGACCATTATTCTATAACATAAAAGAGATCAATAAAAACCATAGGAAACTCTGAAGAGACACACTGAAAACACACAAATACACAATATGTACACAGTTTTACTACACAAGAGGTCAAGCATAGTATTACTATAGGTACAACCCATTTCTAGGATGCACCAGTGGAATTCCATCAAAATAGACTAACTCATAGGCCCCTTTTTCAAGAACACGCTTGAAAATATATGGACCTGACCCAATAGGTTGGAACTTTCTTCATCCTAACTTATCAAATTCTTGGTCATATAAAAGAACAATGTCTCCTTCCGAGAAGACAAGAGCCTTAACACTTTTGTCATATTGCACCTTGATACGTCTTTTATGAGCTTCATTAGCTATAGTGGCATCGCATCGTGTCTCATCTAATCGGGTCAGATGTAAAAGACATTCATCTTCTATGGAAGTGGCAGGAAGAAGTTCTACATCTAGTTTCAGTGTTGGAATCTCACATTCGATTGGAAGGATTGCTTCCATACCGTAAACCAATTGAAAGGGTGTATACATTGAAGCATAGTTTTGAGAACTTTATTGATAGCCTCAACCTGGCCATTAGCATGAGGACAGTAGGGAGTGGAAATTTTCATGGGAAAGTTTCAGCTTAGTAGCTAGTTTAGACATCATATGGTTCTAGTAATGTTTTCTGTGATCCGTAACTATTGTTTGCAGAACACCAAAACATTTGATAACGTGATTAAAAAAGAAATATGCAGTCGTTTGGCCAATGTTGTTAAATTTAGGCATCGCCTCGACCCATTTAGTAAAATAAGCTACTGCGACAATGATATAACCATGTCCCCTGACCAAGTGAAAGTTACATGTCATGAAATCAATACCTCATTTCGAAAAAGGTCTGACGACAATAACAAGATGAAATGGAGAAGGCAGAACATGAGTCTTATGATCAGAAATTTGGCATGAATGACACTTCTGGACAGCGAGAATACAGTCTCGAAAAATGGTAGGCAAAAATTAAGCAACGCATAGGATCTTCTATGTGGTAGCATAATCAGACAAATGACTGTGACATGCCAGTGAGTGGAATTCATTAAGGACTTTCTCGGACTCCTCATGCATAAGAAACCTTTTGTAAAATCATATCAATACCATTTCAATAAAGGGTGTCGCCAATAATGATGTAATTTTTGGCTTGGTATCGAATACGTCATTGCTCGAAGCGAGAGGTATCAGACCAAAAAAATTGGGTCTGGAGATATATTAGAATGTCTCCATACCACAAATCAGATGACGAAATTAGAAAAAAATGACTCGTCAAGGAAAGAATCATCACATGTCGATTCAGAATTAGGGGAAGGAAGGTCGCACATAAGCTCAGTGAATACCAAAGATTTCTTTGACTTGGATTTGATGAATTCTGAGTCAAAATATTGCAGGATGAAGATCCATTTAGAGTGTTTTCCCCCCTAGTAATTGATGTGACAAAATGTATGTCATATGTTGCAATTTGAAACAACCATAGTTTTCTGAAGTAAGATGTAATGGTGGAACTTAAATAGCTTGAACGATCGCCAAAGCCAACTTTTCTATGTGGGTATACCTGATTTTAGTATCATTGAGATTCTGACTCAGATAATATATGGGATTTTCAGTCCCTACATCATCTACCTACACCAATACCATTGCTAAAGTAGAAATGGCAACAGTAAGATACAAGAAATAGTCATGCTGGTAATCAGGGGGATATAAGAGAGATGCCCAAACTAGTACATCTTTCGAGGCATCAAACACCTTTTGAGTAGCGTTGTCAGAATGGAAGGGAACCCCTTTCTTAAGCAGGAGAGTGAATCCTTTGGTCAACTCAGCATAATTAGGATGAACCTTCACAGGAAGTTAGCTTTCCCTTGAAGTCACTGAAGCTAAATGAGTGAAGAGGATGTAGGCATATCAATGATTTCTTGTACTTTCATCGGATTGATATAAATTCCATGTTTCGAAATAACAAAAAAAAAAAGTCGACCACAACTAATGAAAAGCACAAATTTGTGTGGATTTTATCAAATATTATAGTTCCTACACCGTAAGAAAATGGCCCTAAGATGCATCGGATGATTAGCCCAATATTTAGAATGAGCAGGTAGATCATCCATGAAAATAATAATCCATTACCCATTGAAACGTGGACCCAAAATTCTTTAGACAAAATGGGAGTTCCTGGTAGGAAAATGTACCCCAGGGACAAATAAATGCAGTTTTAGGCTGATCCACTAGGAGAATTTGTATTTTATTATATCTGGAGAAACCATCCATGAACAAATAGATTTCACAGCCGAAGCAGTGGTCAACAATCTAGTCGATGGACAGGGTCAGGTAATTGTCCTTTAGAAAAGCATGATTTACATCTCGATAATTGATGCATATACATATTTCCCCTTGTTTCTTCATGACAAGGACAACATTTTACATCTGATCAGTCAAAGGAACAGGGTAGATGAAACCAGCATGAAGATTTTTTCAAATTCACTCTTTATCACAACAACCTTTTTTGGATGGATCGGACGAATGCACCACTATATTTGGGTTGATACTTGGCATTTCCTCATAGGTCCAAGAAAAGACATCACAAAACTCCTAAAATAGGGATTTATAGGTCTCAATCTCGGATGGAGAGTAAGATGCACCAATGTGTAGATTTTCGACAACACCCAGTTTAACAAAGGTATCATCTCTTTGATTTTTGAGAGATTCTTTTCAGAATCGACTTCGTGAATATAGAATTCGTAAATGACTCAACAATTTTGGGTAGATACACATCGCTGAGATTATCCTCAATGGAATATGGTAAGGAGGAACAATGGTGTTGATCATCCCACGACGCATCATCTGGCATCATGATCTCCATGATGCTCTCATTGGTAGAGAATATATGAGAGAATGGATTAGAAGACGTGCCATAATCCATTGATCAATCGACCCAATTA
>APFE031558407.1:5693-33666 GCA_000404065.3 Pinus taeda
GACAACACTTTTTCGAAGGAGAGGGGCATGTTGGGTCCCTATAATACTAGTGATTACCCCATTACTATTGTAGTTGTATCCCTTATTAATATTGTTGTGCCCCTATTGTCCCCATATTGTTACTATTGTGCCCCATAGAATACCTCTACTGTTATTTTTGTGGCTTTGTATTATTATTTTTAGGTTGGCTGGGTTATATTGTGACTCCTTAGACTCCTATACATACAAAGAAGGTTTTATCGTTTGAATATCCAAGAATTTTTCATTTATGTAATGTAAAGGAGGTTGCCCCCTCGAAGAGGCTTAATTCTAAGGCATTGATCTATCTTTTCTCTCTTTTTCTTGAGTTGGTTTCATAACATTATCCTCCAATACATTCAGGAATTTTTTCTCTCCACTCACTTGTTTATGGATTCCCATTGATTAAACCACCTACACCCCCAACCCTTGGGAATTTTCTTGATACCATCCAACGCGGTTCCAAAAATTTCTGCTAATCCAAAGCTCAACCAGAAAAGAACCCCATCACACCATGACTATCCAAAAATGGAAAGGAAAGGCTAAAACCACTGTCAAGCTAGGAAAATTTCATGCCAATTATAGCAAATGAACCAAATATACAAATGCATGTACCATGCAGTCAAAAATTAGTTAGGAAATCACAAATTCAACTTGTTACCTGCAAATTCCTCCTATTGAAGTTGAGTGATCCAACCTTCCTTGCTTGTCCTCTTCCTTCCTTTTCTTTCCTTGTCTTTCCTTGTATTTTCTTGCCTTCCTTTATCCAATGCTAGAGTGCTCCAAGAATGCTCTTAGTGTGCAATGGTATGAGAGAAGAGAGAGAGCTCCAAAACCCAGCTAACAAAATCTAAACCATCAAAATTTGTGAATTGATCCTTAGAAGCCTTTTTCTTATTGAGGCATCTATTTTCTTCAATTTTCCTCTATTTTCATTCAATTTTCCTCTCATGCAAATTTGTGACCCTTTTCTCTTATTTTCCTTTATTTTGATAAATAAATGCCAATTAATTCCTCTTTGCCTTTGCCAATGCCTTTTCTAATTTCCTTAGCCCTAATAAACTGAAAGTCATAGCCAATAGGATGTTTTTCCCAGCATTTGGCTTGGAATACATGTCCCATGACCTCGGTATTATTTTTCCTTTATTAACTTTATTACATGAACTTTTAACCTAGAGTTGTTACAGGCTTTCTACTCTTAGTATGTTTCCCCCCTCCAAACTTGTGGCCACTTATGTGCCATTCAGGCAGAGGGAATTCATTCGATTATCTAAAATAAAGGAATACGATATTTATTAAATGCTAAATCTCAGGCAGTATTGCACCCCACATATATTCCAAAATGAGTATATGTTCTAGAAAAGGGATGATTTTGAAAAGCTTCTAGCCATGCCCACACAGTTCAGGGTGGTGCCTTGCACCCCTTATCTAACATCCTCCATAAAATGTGGCACCATCGTGAAACAAATTAACAATCAATTCCCCTTGAGAACCAAAATTACACCACCAAACTAATAAGCCCAAAATCTAAATAGCCAGGAGACAATGGGGAATAGGTGGTGCATTTATACAATCAATCTTTGTGAAATGAGACACTGCTATGAAAAACTAACTACATGGTAGGATTCTTGAATTCCCCCATGTCTTGTGCTAGATAAGTCTCAACACAACTCCCCTCCTTTACCACTAAAATATATAGATCATTGTTTCTAGAAGGGGGACAACTTAAACAAGATTTTGGATAATCCAAAAAAAATAATGAAAGGGACAAAAAAAAAATACCATTACCTCCAATTCTTTCAAAAACACCAAAAAGGGGCCTTACAATAACTCTTCACAAGGTGATACCAATTCACCTTCTAGGCTAAAATAGATAAAACCATAATCAAGTAGATAGGGAATAATTTAAAACTGTAGACATAAGAGTAGGGATGGCCACAAGGGAATGCAACTTTATCACCAGTAAAAATGAGAGACTAAAAACCAAAACCTTGTCACATCTCGAAACAACAACATCATTATTTTCTTTACTTGCACGTTGCAGGCACTTATAGAATTGTAGATAGGCAAGGATAATATACCAAAACCAAAGTTGAGAAGTGATGGAAACTTTCCCAAAAGCTAATTCTTTTATTAACAATTTAAAGAAAAATTCGTCCCTTTAAGTTTTAGAAATATAATTAGTGTTGAAAACATTGAAAAAAACCAAACCGAATTTCAAATTCTTATGGTATGCTTCCATATTTTGTAATTTTATTTAAAAGGATTACTGAGAGTGTTCCAAATATAATTAATATTTAAAACCTTGAAAATAAAATAATTGAATTTTTATTTTAGTTAATATGTTTTCATACTTTTTTTGTTAATTTAGCTTCACTTGGGTTGTTGGGGGAAATAGTTTTTATCCTCCGCGCCTAATTTCAGGTATCGTAACTTGACATGTTGGTGCTCTGGAATACAATAGGTTTGTTGCGCTCTTAAATGAATCTATACTGAGGGTTGTTCTAGTACCAATAACCTCTCTCTTTCCTTCTGGATGATAGGAAGGATAACATTGTTCCTAAGGTGGTACCCAATGCCCAAAATATTTTTGTTTCCATATATTTTAATTTTATTATAAATTTCTAAACTAGATGGGTGAATGGCTATTACAAGGGCTTAAAATATAATTATTTAAAAAAATTGTAGAAATTCCACCTGTAGATCACCTGATAATGGAATAGACTAAAGAAAAATACTTTATCTACTTCTACAACCAATTTAGCGGAAGCTTAATCGAACATGAGCAACATCAATAAGAACACATATAACTAATAAGAAGGAATCAGTCACACATAGCACAGAAGATATAACTCGGGGAAAGCCTTAGCCTAAAAGCCCACCTCTGTGTTATCATACAAGTGGAAATATAGCCAATATTACAAAAAGAAGCATCTCAAAAGCTACCCTGTTCTCTCTGCAATACCTCTGCTGCTCATACACAGTCAAAAGCCTCTATCTAATCTCTAGTCTACCCTCCAAGCCTCCTATTTCTTTGTGCAATTCTGATTGGGGTCTAGTGTAGCCACTTATGTGAATTGGCCACTTCACACACTAACTAACCTCTTATCCAACTACGCAGTCCTGAAGGAGATAAATCCTCATCATGGATAAGCTTCTTTTATAGGAAAAATATTCATCCAACTAATAGTACATTGTCCCTTCTTTGATCTCAACCGGGTCTCTGTCTGAACCGACATGCATGAGTTATTCATGAGAGAATATTTAGTTATCTGAAGTACAATAGTTGTATGCTAGCATGCATTAACTAACTGAACTTACTTAATTTAAACAAACTGTTTAAATCAAATATAACTAGACTTGACTCAGTTAACTGAGCCAACTAATTACTACTCAAATTAGAACTCATCCTTATCTCTTTAACTAATGGATAAATTCCTCAATTAATAGATAAACTATTGCATGTCCTCACATAGACTTCATGTTTGATTTTTCACAACTAATTAACTCATGGAGAATTAATTAATTCATTTTCAAACAACTGTTAAGTTCAAATTAGAATTTTACATCCTATTTTTAGTCCAGGGACTGACTAAAATAGGAATCCATCCTGAACAGCTAAAAGTAGCAATTCTATTTTTATTACTTTCATTTTTCATTCCCTATTGCTTAATCCAGCACTGATACCCAAATTGCTATTTTTAGCATTTCTTCTTTCCATTTTCAACACTCCCTCTCAACAACAAAGGCATTCAACTCAAAGCTAATCATGTACCTCTAGAATGTTCTGCATGTAACACTTCTACCAAGTGCAGTTGCTCCAACAACTCTGGGAACAAAAAAAACTCCCAACTGACCTCTCTGTTGGGCTAGAAACATACTTTGATGCTGAAGCTCTAACTGCTGCTGACAAGTGCTAACTCTCTGACCTCTGAGCTACTGCAACAATCCATGCATCTCACACCGTTGCACACCACTTTGTGCCATCCTGCATTGGTGCAACACTCTTGTGCCTCTCACATCGTTGCAACCTACTAGCTCTACACAGTCTTGGGACTCCTGCATTGTAGCTCTCTCTACTGCTTCATCCACATCTGTCTCTACCCAATCAGCTAGTCCTACTACTCCTTGTTGGGGATCCTATAGCAAATTTGAATCAAAGAGGTTGGGTACCTCAAGGATCCTACCCCTATTCTAGCCTTCTTGGAACGATCACTCCAAATCACCCCACCTCCTACCTGGAGGTATGGATGCATGTGATCCCCCTACCCACTTGGCTCTAAATTCCCCCCTACTGGAGGTCTCTACATGAGTATATGTCTCTACTTGATCTCCTCTCAGCTTCTCTAGTTGTGGCTGCTCCACAACCACCTGAATCTGCTTCACCAATCGTGGCTCCTCCACAATCGTCTGAGACTTCTTCTGGCACTGCATGTTGAGAGGTAATGTACTCTCCCTCTCAACCACCAAATCTCCATCAGTTGCCTTGCTCCTCAAGGCTTTTCATGCATCTTGAACCTCAAGAGCATACAGGTTCTTGACCCATTAACCGATCTCCTTCACCTGTCTAGTGATGATGTTTCTAAGGAAAACCTTTCCCTTACTGAAGACTACATCATAACCTTTGTCTTCCAGCATCACGATTGACACCAATTTGCTCTTCAGTCTTGGTACATAGTTGACATCAGTCAAGTTAAGGTGAGCTCCATGCTCCCTCTGAAAAATAACCATGCCTACACCTGAGACATTATACTTTTCATCATTACCCATCGCTATGAGTATCTGGAGGTCATTCTCCTCCAAAGTACTGAACAAAATCTTGTCGCTGGTCATGTGGAAAGAAGCTCCACTATCAAGAAACCAACCACTTCCCACCATGGATGAAACCATGCATGCGAACAGTGTGAAATCCGACTCGAACTATGATGCCAGTGCCTCACCTTCTGATCCTTCCATGGATCCCTTCTTGGATTTCCTCAGTGGACAATTTGTAGCAAAATGGCCCACCTCATGACAACGAAAGCATTGCACTTTTGATTTGTCAAACTTCTTCCCACCATGGGAAGAACTGGATTTGGAATGAGAAACCTTCTCCTTCCCCTTCTTCGCCTTACTCGCTAAGGCATAGTTTTCTTCATTCTCCATGGATGAAAAACCATCTCTAGTGCTTCTTCTTATCTCCTCTTGCATCAAATCTGACCAAATTCATTCCCAATCTGGCAGTTTCTCTCTTCCATAAACCGAGTCATGGTAGCTATGCCAGCTCTTAGGAAGATCGAGGAGTTCAAGATTCACCATGTCGTCATTAGTTGTCATGATCCCTACACTTCCAAGCTCATCCGTGCATGTGGTGAGCTTGTTCAGATACGTAGAGATCGTGTCACGCTTTTCACACTTGATATTCCGAAGCTTTTATTTCAGTGCCAGCTTCCTCTGATCACTGCTATTTTGATATAGATCTTTCACTGTTTTCCACATTGAAAACAGTGTCTCCTTCCCATAGGGACTCGAGAATATGTGATCTCGACCTCCCTCTAGAAGGATTCTCCTTGCTCTAGCCACACATTTCTTCCATTTAGCCAACTCAGCAACGCTAGTCGGATTGGGGAATTCTTGATCAATGAAGTCCTTTAGACCATTATCCTCTAGTACTGCTTCCGTGCGATCCTTCCAGGCTATATAATTTGAACTACCATCAAGGGCATATTCTAGTCTCAAACCATTGAATGCCATAGGTGAAATAGAAATGTGATAAGAACTCGATTTCTATATTTAGGAATCACAAACTTCAACTTCTCCCTTCTTGTATAGTGTTCTTCTTTGATCACCTAGGCTCTCATACCATGTAGAATTTTTCTACAAATCAACTAGCTCTGATATCATGTAGAAATTCCACCCGTAGATCACCTGATAATGCAATAAACTAAAATACTTGATCTACTTCTACAACCAATTTAGCAGAAGCTTAATCGAACATGAGAAACATCAATAAGAAAACATATAACTGATAAGAAGGAATCAATCACACATAACACAGAAGATATAACCCGGGGAAAGCCTCAGCCTAAAACCCCAACTCTGTATTATCATACAAGTGGAAATATAACTAGTATTACAAAAAGAATCAGCTCAAAAGCTATCCTGCTCTCTTTGTAATACCTCTGTTGCTGAGAGATAGTTAAAGGCCTCTATCTAACCTTTGGTCTGCCCTCCAAGCCTCCTATTTCTTTGTGCAATTTTGATTGGGGTCCAGTGCAGCCACTTATGTGAATTGGCCTCTTCAGACACTTACTAACCTCTGATCCAACTACGCAGTCCTGAAGGAGATAAATCCTCATCTTGGATGAGCTTCCTTTATAGGAAATATATTCCTTCAACTGATAGTACACTGTCCCTTCTCTAATCTCAACTGGGTCTCTGTCTAAACTGACATGCATGAGTTGTTCATGAGAGAATCTTTAGTTATCTGAAGTACAGCAGTTATATGCTAGCATGCATTAACTAACTGAACTTACTTAATTTAAACAAACTATTTAAATCAAATATAACTGGACTTGACTCAGTTAACTGAGCCAACTAAGTACTACTCAAATTAGAACTCATCCTTATCTCTTTAACTGATGGATAAATTCCTCAATTAATAGATAAACTATTGCATGTCCTCAGATAAACTTCATGTTTGATTTTTCACAACTAATTAACTCATGGAGAATTAACTAATTTATTTTCAAATAGCTGTTAAGTACAAATTCGAATTTTACTTCCTTTTTTAGTCCAGGGACTAACTAAAATAGGAATCCATCCTAAACTACTAAAAATAGAAATTCTATTTTTAGCACTTCCATTTTTCATTCCTTGCTACTCAATCCAGCACTGATACCCAAACTGCTATTTTTAGCAGTGCTATCTTTAGCACTTCTATTTTTAGCATTTCTTGTTGCCATTTTCAGCAAAAATGAATATAAAGAAATTAATCAATAATAATGATTATTTTAATGATATTAATGGTTAAAAATAATGATTAATTTAATTTAATGATTTTAATGATTTCTTTTTTTGTAAATTAAGGATTTCCATTAATTCAGAATATCACATTGTTTCAAAATTTTTTCCAAAAACCTATTGGCCTCACTCTCACTAGCTTTATTAGCAAACAAGACCTTGCCTAAGTACAAAATGTACATCCATAGAGATATTTATCTACTAACACTGACCGATACCCATTTCCATAAAACAAACAACACAAGAAAACAACCGAAACACCTTAATTACCATTTGAGTTTACCAATATTGGATGTTCTGGAGCTAAACCCAGAGGAGATGGTGGATTTGAATTCACAATGGATGTGGCCCTCCATGTGAGCAATCTGAGTTTCTAACAAGCCCAACTATTCTTAAAATTGCATCTATTCTCACCAAAGACTGACCAATCTATCATGTGTTTTCCACAAATTCCATTGTATGTGTTCCATGAAGTCCAATATGTCGTTATGGTCATCTTGGTATGCTCAGTTAAGCTAGAAAATAAAATTATGTAGCTAGTGAAGATTGTGAACCATATAATATAGAGAAGGGGAGATACCATCTAGAGGAAGAGAGTATGGAAACAAATGATTCATTGTCTCTCCAAGTTCCAGCTCCTAAGCCATTTGATGGTTCTATACACTACACATGTTCATCACACCAACCTTCTCAGGGAGAAATGAGTTCCCACAACCTTTCAGACCAGGGTCTTCTAGTGCCCTAGGAAACCTTCCAACAACACTAATGATACCCCAACTAGGTGGTCATAGATCAGTCCTCCAGATAGAGTGTGAACAAAATTCCACAACTCTCCACCCCAAATTATGCAAGTTGATTAGGATTTTATAAGCCTCCACTAGGGAGTACATGACAAGAGTCAAATATGAGACATTATAACCTTTTATTGCTTCATATTCCGCTAATAGAAGATCTTAATTGTGCCTCCCATAGGAGAAGAAAGGAGTTTGGGAAGGAAATTCCTTGTATCATCTAGAATAAGAAACCTCTTGTCACAAATTTAAACTAAAAATCAGCCTTAACTACACACAAGCATCAAAATTTCTCGAATTCTGCAACAAGAGCACACTATAATACTCCCTGGCATTCCTCAAAAATAAAACCCCATACCTCTCTTTCCATGTGCACCGCAATGTCCAAAGAATTAGAAAGAAGAAGTAATTAGAGCCAAATAGTTTAAGCCAAGTGTGAATTACACACAAGACTGCAACAAATGACACACACACACCAAGGTTGTCATTGTACCTCACTAGCTTGTTGTGACCATTGTGTAGCTTCTCTGGTTTATGAATGACCTCACAACCTATCGCCACTTAAACTCCCTGCACATTTTCCCTAATCATACTTGAGTTCATCAATAAGCAGATCCACTTTGAGTTGAAATCCATAATAATATCGGCTACCATTGTAACACATAAACGCTGCCGAGTATCCAACCAACATCACTTCAGCCTCCAACCATGTTTCCAAAGCATTAACATTGAGGTTGTGGTCAATCCCATTAATCAATAGTACAAAATGAAATGACTCTTCAAGAATTGCTGCATGGAATCCACCTACCATACAATCATGTAACTCATGTCACGAAGGGGGAATATGGTGAACAACCCTCCTCACACTTCCCAATGCCTCATAATTTCACACCCCTTGTATTAAAATCATAGTTTGATTTCAAGGCTAGAAAATTTACATAGTTTAACTTTCCTTGATACTTCATTAGACATACATATCCATAAAATATATTTCTTGCACCTATGTTTTATTCTATCTATTATTCTATACTAACATATACTATAGTGATCCAAGTGGATATTGGTGGCCACTTGCCTATTTCACTTGGACCCCCACTATTGTACCATTATTTATTTAAGTTTCTATCATTGTAGCATAGTTTACTATTTTTGGCAGTTTCTGGGTCATGAAGTTTCAAAGCCATTTTTAGGCCCTAAACGATACTTTTTTGGAAATATTCAAAAATATGGCCCTAAATTTCAACATGCTAGAGTTCAAAAATATTTTTCATACCCTTCGCATGAAGTTGGGTAGCAAGGATTATGAGTGGCATCAGGTACTCAAGTATTGTGGTTGTCTGCAAAAATATATCCAGGACAAGATGGAGTTCCTAGACATCTTCACACTTGGCGTCGCCTACCAATATGTTGTCATGATCGAGAAAATTTTTAAACAGAAGAAGCGATACATTAGATATGTTAATTTTGTAATGTCCCTTAATAATAAATAATAAATAATATTAAATATTAAATATTAACAATAATAAATAAAAATAATATAATTAAATAAATAATAAGAAATAATAATAAATTAATAAAATAATTACATGCTTTAAATAAATATAAATAAAAGAAATCAAACAAGAAAAATAGTAAAAGTCATTAAAACTATCAAAAAGTAAAAACAAAAGAATAAAACAAGAAAGCAGTAAGTTGCATGTTGACACATGGAGTGTGTGCATGTGGTTCCCCTTCTAGTGTTTGCTCTATTTTATAGATGGTGAGGAAGATGATAGGCATTCCATCATTCCAAGATCTTGTCATTCATTCTCTTAGGAGAATAATGTTCTAAGACAGAGGAGTCACTGGCACTAGTACATTGATTGAGGGCTCACGGGTGGCCAGTTGTAGCAAGTCCTTGCACAATTGAGACCATGGTTGGGAGGAGAGTCGTCCCCAAAACCTTGTTGCTGTTAGCAAACGTCAACCATAGGTAGCACAGGTAAGTGCTACTCTGATTTGAATTTGATATTAATTAGAAAATTAATTATATGTTTATTTTGGGCTGTTACAAATTTGAAGCAAGTGAAAGATGCCCCCAAATTGCAAAACAAGGCACAAATCCAAGGCGGGGTGACCTAGGACAACTCTTCGAAGCTGTGAGAAAATAATAACACCATGAAGACAAAGATTGAAATAGGAAAGTGATGTGAGTTCCATAAGAGCCCCACTCACAACACAAGTGAGTGTCGAGCCAAGCAGTCACTAGTGGTCGAGATGAAGGATTCAAAATCATATGCATGTTCTAACTCTAAGTCAAATCTTAACAAGGGGAATGAAAAAGGGAAGAATATTATTGATGCAAAGGCTAATGCCATTGTTTCCACCAGCAAGATCCAGAAGATTGATCGTGAATATCAAGAGGAGGGGGAGTGTCTCTTACACTCATAGATGTGGGTGAAGAGTTCATCACTCTAATTTATTGTCGACAACGAGAGCCAAAATAACCTCATTTCAAAAGACATCATGAAGTGGTTCGGCCTACGGGCCACACCAAACCTACAGTCATACACCATTGGCTGGCTTCACCAAGGATGATATCTTTGCATCATCCCTTCATAGATTATTTATTTTGTGATGCTTGTCCTCTTGAAGTTTTTGATGTATTATTATGCCAACCATACTTCTGGAAGCGTCATGTTGCATATGAGTCGAGGCCTCACACTGTTATTATTTCTTTGAGTAATCAGTTATACAAGATACCAAAGGTAGCCCTGCTTACCCTTATTTCCTTGATACATACTAAGCAATATGGTAAGATCTTCTCCAAGATCGGGAAATTTATTTTCTTTATGATTCGCTCTCATAGTAAGGAGAAGATAATGGCCACATCCATGGGCTCAGGGAAGGGTTTCTCCACACAACATAAGTAGGTGGATAAGGTCATGGAAGAATATAGGGACATCTTATCCTCACCGACAAGGTTATCCTTCCACTATCAGGTCAAGCATTCGATCAATCTGACTCCCAGAGCACCTCTACCCAACGGGCTGATATATTACTACTCCATTTTAGAAAATGAGGAGATCAAATGGAAAATCCAGGAGTTACTACAAAAAGGGAAAATCCAAACAGTTCCTTACCTTGTGGGAGTGTGATTATACTTGTACAAAAGAAGGATGGGACCTAGAGGCTCTGCATTGATTCTCGGGGACTAAAAAAAATCACTATTAGGAACAGGTATCCAATCCCGTTAATTGATGACCTTCTAGACCAACTCAAGGGGGATGATTATTTTAGCAAGATTGATATGAAGTCTAGCTATGACCATGTTCCAATAGATCCCACAAATGTATGGAAGATTGTCTTCAAATCCAAGGATTTCCTTTTTGAATGGTTGGTTATGCCCTTTAGGTTGACAAATTCCCCTACTATTGTTATGAGGCTAATGGATGACATCTTGTAGCCCTTCACCAAATCAATCATGGTTGTTTATCTGGGCAAAATCCTCATCTTCAACAAGAGTTACGACAAATACTTCCAACACATTCAACAGGTCCTTCAAACCCTATGATAGTACAAACTGTTTGCCAACTTGAATAAATGAATCTTTGGCCTGAGCTAGGTCCAATATCTGGGTTACATAATAGATGAGGGAGGCATGCATGTGGATTCGAATAGAATCCATCTCATTCGGGGTTAGCCAGCCCCAACCACTCTAATAGAGCTTCGTAGCTTTTAGGGCCTTGCAAATTTTTATTAGAGGTTCATGTTGGCATTCTCCCATATCACTTGGAATTTGAGTCAGAATACCAAGGGTGGAGTGAAAGAAAAATTTTCATGTTTCGAGTCCCAACAAAAGGTGTTCATTTAGTTGAAGCGTCACCTTTTCTCTGCACTAGTACTCACATTTATAGAGCTACAATAGCCATTTTAAATCGATACATACGCCTCCAACTATGCTATTGGTATAGTCCTCACCCAACATGGGCATCCAGTGGCCTATCATAGTGAGACACTTTCCGATATAATTTGGAAGTACCCGACCTATGATAAAGAGATGTATTCCATCATGCAGGCTTGTCAGTAATGGAAGCATTACATTCTGGGGAACGAGATGGTCATCCACATTGATCACCAATATCTTCAGTTCATACAGACACAAGGGAAGTTGTAGAATGATCACCATCAGAAGTGGTCTACATATCTGCAATGATTCCACTTGAAAATTAAATAGAAAAAGGGTAGCGACAATCATGTTGTAGATTGGCTTAGTCAGATACTAGTTGCAACACTGACTATTGTTCTAAACTCTTGTGGCCACAAGACCTAGGGATGGCTACAACTAGACAAAAATGATCTAAAGTTTTCCTCCACATACTAGATGCTAGTAGATTGCAAGAAAGTTCCTAATTTCCAACTCTAGGATGCATTATTATGCTACCTTGGCCACCTTTTTGTTCCTTCAAGTGAGTGTGCCAAGATAATTTGGTAGGTGCACTGTAGTCGGGTCGCAGGACACTTTAGTGTGGACAAAATTATGGTTGTATTACAAAATTAATTTTATTGGCCAAAACTCCAACAATATGTTGGGAAATATATCAGATCCTACACTGCCTGCACCATCGCCAAGCCAACAATCAAGAAGAAAGGCATGTACACTCCTCTGCCTACTCCCAGCCAACCTTGGGAATCCATATCCATGGACTATTTTTATTTCCTCCCTTCTACCAAGCATGGTAATGACTATGTATTTTTTGTTCGTGGACATATTTTCTAAGATGGATATATTGGCGGCCTACCAAAAGTATATCATAGTAGAGGACACTGCCAAACTGTTATTTGAACGAGTGTGGGTACATCTTGGGATCCCATAGACCATTATATCAAATTGATATAGTAATTTCCAGAGCACATTCTGGTCAAGCCTCTAGACACTACTGGACACCAATCTCACCAAGTCGATTACATTCCATCCCTAGACTGATTGCCAAACAAATGTCATCAACAGGATGATAGTGCACATACTTTGCATGTATGACTCTAAGCATCCAAAAACTTGCGATGAGCACCTTCCCTATGTGTGGCACAATTATAATAGAGCTCTCCGTAGCTCGACCAGTCATAGTCCCTTTCAAGTGGGTCTAAGATTTAAACCATTGTGTTTGATTGATGTTTCCATGTTGCATGTGACTACACAGACATAACCCACACATGCACTATATGAGGCTAATAAAGCAACCAGATTTATTTAATGCATCTAGCACATCCACAAGCAAGTTCATGACATCTTGTAGAAGTCTAATTCTAAGTATAAGAAATAACATTATCAACATTAGGTGCCCCACATGTTTCAGGTGGGCGACAAAGTTTGGTTGCATTTCTAGATAGAACGCCTTATCGGAGCCCATAAAAAGCTTAAATCACTCTAATATGGGCCTTATACCATTACCAAGGTTATGGGATATAATGATTTTGAGCTCAACATTCCCCCATTCCTTGGCATGCACCTAGTGTTCAATGTGGACAGCCTTTAGCCATACTTTCCACCATTATTGGACACATCAGACATTGCATAATAACTCACACCAACATAGCTAAACCCTTATTGTGTGGAACAAGCCACAACTGATCGTATCATAGACATGCAGATCAAGAACACTCGCTAAAATAAGATCCAACTATATTAGGTTTTCAATGTTGGCCAGCTATTGCACCAAGCCAAGTGGCTCACTAGGGACCAAGTTAAGCAAACGTTTCCCCATCTTATGGAGGCACTAAATGCAATGGGGTCCATTACTTCATAAGGGGGAAGAAATTATCTAATTGGATATTTATGGACACTCTCCTAATCCACTTGGAACCCCACTACTGTAGCATTATTTATTTCACTTTCTGTAATTGTAGCACAATTTACTATTTTGGCAGTTTTTCAGGTCCTGAACTTTCGGAGCCATTTCGAGGCCCTAAATGACATCTTTTTGGAAAAAAATCACCCTTATTATTTTTTTGGAAATTTACAACCAAACGTTATAGTAATTACATAGATGTTTCTAACCAGGTATCATGTCCGTCAAACAGAGATTGTATGCCAAAGTTACAGCCTCGGGAAGTTGATGTACCAATTTACCCCAACGAGGCCCATAGTTTTGGTGCTTCATCTCCTAAGTTTAGGTTTTGAGATATTTAGGGTCTTCCATTGTTTCTAAATAATAAATAGGCCTTCGAGCCTCACTGTAACATAGTTCAAAGGAATGTAGTTGCCACATGTCTTCTCAGAGATAAGTTATCATCACTCGAGTTAGTTTATTTCCATTTTGTATGTAAACATATTTCAGTTCTTTGATATTATTGAAATTAAGTTTTATTTCTACTGCATCTCTGTGTTGATGTTTATATATATGTATTTTTTTTCCTTCCTTCATAAGTTTGGATTAGTGGTATTATAGAAGTCTTCTCCTTCTCTGGTTTTCTTTGCATCTCCCCATCGAGGTCAGGGTATAAGGAGTTAGGGCTAAAACTGGTTGAACCTTTTCAAGAGTAGCCTCGCGAACCCCAATGGCCTCCCATTGTGGAAGAAAAGAATGATGAGTGAGTAGGAGATCCCTTCAAAATATTGCTTGACAAAGCTCTCGAGCGACAGAGGAACACGATGATGGAAAACTTTGTTGAATCCTTCGACGGATGCCCACAATAGATGCATCTTCATCTAATATCCACTCTGGATGCACCACTCACTTCAAGGTACAAGTCAACTTTGAAATTCATGTATTTGAAGGCCAAATAGATGCAAACTCTATTGATAGATGGTTAAATATGTTGGAAGGGTATTTTTCGGTTCATGATTTTTCCAATAGGGAAAATATTACTTTTTTCACTCCTCAAAGCCACCCCCCATGTCAAGGTCTGGTGGGAAACCTACTGTGACCAAAAGGATGAGAGAAAACCCACATTGTTTTGAGCCACACCAAATTGGAACTCTTTTTGAGATGCCATCAAGGACCATTATTACCCTGTTGGGAGCTATGAAAATAATTACATAAAGTGGACCATACTACAACATGGAAGGGACCAAAACATGTCAGAGTTCACAAATATTTGTCATAGCCTTCGCATGATGTTGGGTATCAAGGATTTTGAGTGGAATATTTTTGTCAAGTACCACAGTTATCTACACAAATATATCTAGGATGATATTGAGTTCCTAGATATCTTCTCGCTTGGTACCCCCTATCGATATGATGTCAAGATTGAGTGGAAGTTTAAACAAAAGAAGAGAGACTTTGGATCTACGAATCTAAAGAAAGGGAAAGGAACCCCAAACCATAGAACAAAGGACAAATCCAAGGCAGGGTGACCCATGACAACCTATTGAAGCCACAAGTAAAGAACAATACCACGAAGACAATGGAGAACATAGGAAAGTGGTGTGAGTTCCATAAGAGCCCCACTCACAACATAAGTAAGTGTTGATCCAAGCATTCATTGGTGGCCAAGATGGAGGCTTTGAAATCATGTGCATGTTCCACCTCTGAGTTAGAACTTGACAAGTGCAATGGCAAAGGGAAGTAGATTATTGATGTGGAGCCAAATGCCACTATTTCCACCACCAAGATCTAGAATATTGAGCCCAAAGATATAGAGGATATGGAACATCTCTTCCACTCATAGATGTGTATGTACGGTTGGCCATTGCAATTCATTGTCTATAGCAGGAGTCAAAATAACCTCATTTCAACAGAGGCCATGAAGCGGTTTTTCCTACTGACCACACCACACCCATAGTCATACACCATTGGGTGGATTCACAAAGGACAAGATCTTTTTTTCAGCCAACAGTGTCACCTTCCCTATAGCATCAATCCATTCATGGATGAGGTATTGTGTGATGTTGCTCCTCTTGAATTCTGTGATATATTATTAGGGAAACCATACTTGTGGAAGTGAATTTTTTTGTATGAGTCGAGACCTTGCAATGTTATTGTTTCTTTGGGTAATAAGTTATACAGGATACCGGAGGTAGCCCCGCCTACCACCATCTATTTGATCTCTGCTAAGCAATGCAATAAGATCATATCCTAGAAAAAGAAATTTATTTTCTTTCTTATTCACTCTAAAAGTAAGGCAAAGATTATGGCCCCATCCATGGCCCCAGGGAAGGGTTCCTCCACACATAAAAATCAGGTGGATAAGGTCGTGGAAGAATACAGGGACATATTCTCCTTTCCCACAAGGGTACCCTTGCACTATCAGGTCAAGCATTCGATCGATTTGACTCCTGTATCACCTCTATTTAACGGATCACTCAGATTTGTTCCTCAACTTGTCTTGATGATGAATCACACTAGTTGGTTCGAAACGTGCCAACAATTGATTCTCTATGTGATTTTGCTGAAATCATTCTCACAATATCGTCACTCCATTCTAGAAAATGAAGAGATCAAGTGATAAATATAAGAGAGGATGCAAAAATGATACATCGAACCAATTTTGTTGTCATTTGGTAGCCCAATTATACTTTTATAGAATAAGGATGGGACATGGAGGCTTTGCATTGATTATTGGGCACTAAACAAAACCACTGTCAAGAACAGGTATCTGATCCAATAGATTGATGACCTTCTAGACAAACCCAAAGGGACTAATTATTTCAGCAAGATCGATATGAAGTTTGGCTACTACCAAGTTTGAATAGAGCCCACAAATGTATGGAATACTATCTTCAAATCCAAGGAAGGCCTTTTTGAATGGTTGGTTATCCCCTTCGGGTTGAAAATTTCCCCTGCTACTTTTATGAGGTTAATGGATGACACCTTGAGACCCTTCACCAACTCATTCATGTGTTTTTATCTTGACGACATCCGCATCTTCAGTAAGAGTTGGGAAGAACACTTGCAACACATTTGGTAGGTCCTTCAATCCCTGTTGCAACACAAACTGTGTGCCAACTTGGAGAAATGCACCTTTGGGATGAGTCAGGCCTAATTTTTGGGTTACATAATAGATGCATATGGCATGCAAGTGGATCTAATTAAGATCCAAGTCATTCAGGATTGGTCAGCCCCGACCACTCTAATAGAGCTTGACAACATTTTTGGCCTCGCAAATTTTTATCGGAGGTTCATGTTGGCATTATCCCATATCACTTGGCCTTTGAGTTAGAATACCAAGGGCAAAGTGAAAGAAAAAATTTCTTGTTCTCAGTCCCAACAAAAGATTTTCATTTAGTTGAAGCATCACCTCTTCTCTGCACAAGTACTCACATTGCTAGACCTACAAGAACCACTTGAAATTGATACAAATGCCTCCAACTATGCTATTGGTGTAGTCCTCACCTAGTATAGGAATCTAGTGGTCTATCATAGTGAGACACTTTGTGAAACAAATCAAAAGTACCCAACCCAGCATAAGAATCTAGTGGTCTATCATAGTGAGACACTTTCTGAAACAAATAAAGAGATGTATTCCATCGTGCATGCTTACTGAGAATGGAAGCATTACATTCTGGGGAAGGAGACGGACATCCAATATACCATTCACTGACCCCTTCAGTTTATATAGATATAATGGAAGTTGTATAGCAATTACCATAAGAAGTGGTCTACATATCTACAAAAATTCCACTTGAACATTGAAAACAAAAAGGGCAGCACCAATCATCTTGAAAACTACTTCAGTTGGCCCCTAGTTGTAGCACTCACTATTACTCTCAACTCTTATGGCCATGAGACCTCTGGATGGCTGCAACTATACAAAAATGATCTAGAGTTTGCCTCAACATACTAGATGCTAGTGGATGGCAAGCAAGTTCCTAATTTCAACATCTAGGATGCATTATCATGCTACTTGGGCCACCTTCAAGAGAGCATGCCAAGCTTATTTGGGAGGCGCACTACAATTTGTCGTAGGACACTTTGTTGTGGAGAAAACTATGGTCCTACGAAAAAAGTACTTTTATTGGCCAAAACTCTGACAGGATGTTGGGAATTACATCATATCCAACACTTCCCACACAATTGCTAAGCCAACCATCAAGAAGAGATTCCTTTAAACTCCCCTGCCTATTCCTAGCCAGCCTTGGGAATCCATCTCCATGGACTATATGTCTAGACTTCCTTCTACCAAGCATGGTAATGACTATGTATTTGTGGTCATGGACAGATTTTCTAAGATGGATATATTGGCGGCTTCCAAAAAGAGTATCACAACAAAGGACACTGCCAAAATATTCTTTGAATGAGTGTGGGTACATTTTAGGATCTTGCAGACTATTATATCAAATTGGGATAGCACATTCCTGAGCACATTCTATTCAAACCTTTGACGCTATTGGACACCAAGCTCACCAAGTTGACTGCATTCCATCCCCAGACTGATGGCTAGACAAAGGTCGTCATTAGGATAATAGTGCACATACACCACATGTACAACTCCAAGCATCCAAAAACTTGGGATGAGAGCCTTCCCTATGTGCATCACAGTTATAATAAATATCTCCATAGCTTGATTGGTCATAGTCCCTTTCATGTGGGTCTAGGATATCAACCATTGTGTTTGATTGATGTTGTCATGCCTCATGCAAATACATAGATAGAATCCACACATGTAATGTCTGAGGCTAATAAAGTAACCAAATTTATTGAACACATCCAACAAATCTGCCACCAGGTTCATGACATCTTGGAGAAGTCCAATGCCAAGTACAAGAAAAGACATGATCAACATTAGGTGCCACACAAGTTTTAGGTGGGTGACAAAGTTTTATTGCATTTACAGAAAGAACGCCTTACTAGAGCACATCAAAAGCTCAAACCACTTTGTTATGGGCCTTACAACGTTACCAAGGCTATGGGAAATAATTATTTTGAGCTCAACATTCCCCCATTCCTTGGCCTACACCTAGCATTGAATGTGGACCACCTTCGGCCATACTTTGCACCTTTACTGGAAACATCAGACATTATATAACAACTCACACCAACATAGATAAACCCCGACTAGATGGAACATGCCACGACTAATCAGATCATGGTCCTGTATATCAATAACACTCACTAGTAGAAGATATAATTGTTTCTGGTTGTCAAGGCTAACCAACTCATGCACTAATGTAAGTGGCTCACCAGGGACCAAGTTCAGCAAAAGTTTCCCCATCTCATGGAGGAACTCAATGCAATGGGGTCCATTTCTTCCTAAGGGGGGAGGAATGATCCAAGTGGATATTAGTATACACCCTCCTATTCCACTTGGACCCCCACTATTGTACCATTATTTCATTGAGTTTCCGTAATTGTAGCATAATTTACTATTTTTGGCAGTTAGTCGGGTCCGGAAATTCCAGAGCCATTTTGAGGCCCTAAATGACAATTTTTTGGAAAATGGGAAAATTTGAGGCTTTTAATGTCATTTTTAGATGATAGTTATAGCCCTCGAATAGATATTTCTAATAATGTATCATGCACATCAAACAAAGATCATATGCCAAAGTTACAACCCCAGGAAGTTGAAGTACCAATTTACCCCAACGGGGCCCATACTTTAGGCGATTCATCTCCTAGGGTAAGGTTTTTGGATGTTTAGGGTTTTCCATTGTTTCTGAATAATAAATAGGCCTTTGATCCTCACTATAACACAGTTTAGATGCATATATCCGCCACATGGCTTCTCAGACATAAGCTACTATCGCCCGAGCTAGTTTCTTTCCATTTTTTATGTAAGCATTTTTCAGTTCATTGATATTAATGAAATGAAGTTTTATTTTTGCTGCATATCTATGTTTCTATTTATATCTATATTTGGTTTTTTTCTTTCATATGCTCGAATCAATGGTATCAGATCTATCTACTCCATTTCTATTTTTCTTTAAATGCCCCCAACAAGGTCAAGATATGAGGATTTAGGGCTCGAACTAGTTAAACCTTTGCAAGACCAGTCTCACATACCATGAAGACCTCCCATTGCAGAAGAAAATAAAGAGGAGGGATCAAGATAGAGGAACGCGATGATGGACAACTTCGCCTAGATCCTTCATTGGATGCCCACAAGAAACAATATTCATCTGGCAGCAACATTGGAGGCACCACTCCCTTCAATGTACAAGTTAACTTTGAAATTCCCATATTTAAAGGATAGATAGATGCAAACGTCATAGATAGATGGTTAATTATGTTGGAAGGGTATTTTTTGGTTCATGATTTTTCCAATAGGGAAAATAATACTTTTTCACTCCTCAAAGCCACTCCCCACTTAAAAGACTAGTGGGAAACCTACTGTGAGCAAAAAGACAAGAGGGAACCTCATTGTTTTCAGCCACACCAACTTGGAACTCTTTCCTAGATTCTGTCAAGGAGCCGTATTACCCTATCGGGAGCTACGAAGATAAGTATGTAAACTAGACCACACTATAGCATGGAAGGGACCAAGAGACGTCATAGTTCACAAATATTTTTCATACCCTTTGCACAAATTTGGGTATCTAGGATTCCTAGCGGAATTTGGTACTCAAGTATGCGGTTGTCTACACAAATACATCAAGGACTAGATGGAGTTCCTAGACATCTCCACGCTTCGTGCAGCCTATCGATACGCTGTCAATATTGAGAAGAAGTTTAAATAGAATAATTAAGACTTTGGATGTGTGAATATGCAGTAAGGGAAAGGATCCCCCAAACTGCAAAGAAAAGGAAAAATCCAAGGTGGGTTGAACTAGGACAACCCATCAAAGCCACAAGAGAAAAAAAGACATCACGAAGACAAAGAAGGACATAGGAAAGTGTTGCGAGTTCCATAAGATCCCTACTCACATCACAAGTGAGTGTCAAGCCAAGCGTTCAATGGTGGACGAGTTGAAGGCTTCATAACCATATGCATGTTCTGACTCTAATTTAGAACCTAACAAGTGGAATGAAAAAGGGAAGCAAATTATTGTTGTAGAGCCCAACACCATTGTTGCCACCACAGGGATCTAGATGATTAAACCCGAAGATACAAAGGAGGGGGGGCATCTCTTCCGCTCACAAATGTAGGTGAAGGTCCATCGTTGGAATTCATTGTCAATAGTGGGAGCCAAAAGAACCTCATTTAAGCAAATGTCATGAAGTGGTTCAGCCTACCCATGACACCACACCTGCAATCATACACCATCAAGTGGCTTCACTGAGGATGATATCATTGCATTGATGAGCCTCTAAATTAGACATAAATTAATGCCCATGCCTCTAAATTAAACATTGATTAAGGCCTATGACCATCCTTTAGCACATTAAACCTCTCCTTTTGCATTAGATAATGTATTTTTAAATGTAATATATTCATTAGGAAGGTTTATGAATAATAGCATATTTGTGCCTAAGATTATTTATTTTTGTGGAATATTATGAGAATATTGGGCAGGTTATGAAGATTTGGAGGAAGAGATACTTTAGGGAATTTCTCTCTACTACAAGGGGATCACTATTAAATAATAAATCAAAAATATATTATGGAATTATGGCACAGATTGTGGAACTCGAATGATAGAGAAAATCTAGGAATGTGTTCCCTGCCTTTTAACGCAAATTCCTAGTATTGGGAACCAGATCCACTAATCAAGGTATTTTGGTGGGGAAAGATTCCTCCATTCATGGGGAGTGATTCCTAATCATTTTGTATAAGTTCCAAGTCGAATTTTCCTCCACGGATAGATGTTTTTAGTGTTCTTGTGGAGAGAACTTGTATTTCTACAGCTCCATTGTATTTTCTTGCAGGGATGTAATTTTATTGATGAAAATAATGAAGATTGGTGTCATGTTCAGCTTATAAATCTTGTTCTCCTCCATAGCTCTCTTAATTTCCTTGGGCTTGGCCATCCTAGGAGCCTCAAAGCCCTTTTATATCATTTGTTTTTATTCTTTTCACTTCTTATTCAGATGCATCTCTTTTTTTTTATTTCTTTCTATTTCTGCATTTAGTATTAATGATTTCTTGTTGTAGGATTGGGTTAAAATGTTGACGTAAGTTCTTTTACAAGATGAAAAGCATCACTTAATCTTTAGAAAATATTTGTAAGGTCATAGTAATCATTGAGCTACTTGGATTACCTTTGTTATTCCCAAATCTAGATTTCTGGAACTCCTTTGTGGCAAAGAACAATAAGTTTATGCTATTCTTTAGAGCATGCTAAAGAGCTTCAATCTCATTGGTTTGACTTGCATTAGATCACAAAAACATTCTAGTTCATAAAAAAATTACCCCATTGAATTTTCACTTGATTAGGTTACGAATTTTATAGATTTACTAGCTCACTAGTTCTCGTATTTCTATATTTTCGACTAGTAATTTTATGCTATTTTTTAGAATGGGTTAATAGAGGTTTTTTTGAGTGATTCCACTTGGAATGGAGACCTAATACATCCTAGTCAATAAAAAAATCATCCTATCCAATATTAAAACAGGGGATCCTATAGTAGAACTACTACATCCTGTAGGGAATCCTCTAGCGGCCTATTTTGCGCCCGAATTGAGAAAAATCATCCTTGAAGTTGGGATTAGGCATCTACTTGACCTCCATGCCATAAAGACCATTTTAACACTCTTCCTCCATACCTGTATCCCCTACCAAAGAACAAGTGAGGATTAGCATTTGCATTTATAAAAAAAAAAGATTAAAAAAGTGTTCTTTTATATTAACGCATGCACATAAGAGTTAATGCTCCCTAGATCAGACTCCATGCTTAGTTAGTTTAAATCGTCACATGTGATAAATAGGGTGAATTGAGGTCTCTTTTACATTTAGTTCATGATCTTTATGTAATTAGAATATGTTTCTTTCCTTGTACTTTATTTCTTACAATAGCTTAAGGTTTCCATTTCAAGCATTTCATTTTCTGCAATTAGTTTAGGATTTGGTTTCAGTACATGCACTCCATTACATCTTGACAATAAAAGGACACATTGTATGATGAAAATATAGTGTCGATAACTCTTAATTTTGTATGATCCCCGAGTTGATAATTAAAAGTCATTAGCCTTGGGAGTTGCAACATTCCTATTGCAATACTGTGGCTCATCAGTTTTTGGCATCGTTTCCAGGGAGGTGTCAAAGTATGCATTGTTTTCTTCCCTAGTTGATTAATTTCTTTTTACATTTGAAAAAAACAAAAAAATATTTTCATTAGGAATATTTCATTTCAAAAATAGAAAAGTGCATTGCATTAATGTTTTCATTCAATTATAAAAACAAAACAAAAATTCAACAACCAACCACCACCCCCCCCCCCCCCCCCCATTTGATCACATGGTGCAGTAAGAGCCACATCACCATTCTCTTTTGCAGGTAGAAGAAGAATATGGAAAATTGTGTAGAAGAAATGGATGGAGATGATGACAATGAGGGAGATCCTATCAAATTTCCCATTCAAGATACTTATGTTAGTGTGCACATGAAGAACATATGTCCATATTTTCTTTCAAAATTCCATGGTCTAAGGTCAGAGGATCTGAAAACCTTTCTCTTTGAATTTGAAATTGTTTGTAGATATTATGGTTACTTATTAAAAGATTTAAAACTAAGATTGTTTCGGGTAACATTGGAGGATAAGGCCCTTAAATGGTTCATGAATTTAGGGACTAATTCAATAAGATCACGGAATGATATGCAAAATATATTTCTAGAAAAATATAAAGGGAATGACCTTGAAGAAGAAATATTTAGAATGAATAAAAAAGAAGATAAGAGTCTAGAGGATCTAATATAAAGGCTCATTTATAATTTTAAGAGGGTAAAATGACATCATTTGGGAGTCGACACACTAAAAACCCTTTTACTTAAAACAATTAGGGATGAATGGATTAATCTCCTTGATCTCATGAGTAGAGGTGATGTATACCAATTATCATTTGAAGAAATTTGTGAAACATGCAAATACATATCAAGATGAAAGGCAAGAGTAGGTAAATCGGCATCAAGATGAGTAAGTCAAGCTCAACTTGGAAATTTGTTTGATGATTAGAAACATAAATTCTTAACAATCTAACAAAACAAGTAGAAATGTTAAGAATACAAAATGAGAAAAAGGAAGATGTTGATATTTGTGTTGTCCATGTAGAATCACATGATGTTAAAGGTTGCTCCTCATTACCAAGGTTGAAGGAAGTTCACCAAGAGGACAATGGAGCAAGTCAATTGGCAATGCAACTATGTTATGTATCTCCAAGAGGACTATGGCAACCTAGTCAACCTAGTATGCTGCAAGAGCCTAATCCACAATTTCAAGGTTATGAATATCCACTTCAAAGTAATTGTAACACACCCTTTCCTTGGCAACATTGGCCATTTGAACCCCAAAACCAATCTTGGCAACAAGGTTTGCAAGAAACTTATGGGCGCCATACATAATATCCTCAATATTTTCCTCAATATCCTCCATACCCAACTCCATGTTATCCCTACCATTCATCTCCACCACAACCAAAACCCCAACCACATCCATCTCAAATATCCACTTCCATTCAACTACCTTTACCACCATTTCCAAACCCACACATTAAAGTAGCTCAGCCCACTTACAATGTTGGGGTACAACACTTCCAAACATATCCTCTCGAGATCAATGGTATTCACCATAGCTCAATAAGAGTATTGCAAAAAGGAGATTATCTCGATATCATTGAAGGACCACATCTAGAAGAAGAAGATTCAAATGAGAAGACCACATAATCATGGGCTTCGCTTGATGACGAGCAGACATCAAATTCAAAGATCGAGAGATCTTCCTCATAGTTACCATCAAATCCTCCACGTATTCAAGTGAGCAATCAGCAAAAAGAGGAATATTTGAAGGTCATGGTAGAAGAAGACATGACGAATGATCCAGCTAAGCAAGAAAACCAAGGACATCAAACTTATATTGGGTTTGGTTCCATAAAATCAACAAGATGGAGCATCACTCTCTTCTTCAACTATGCTTGATCCTTTCAAAGTCAAATCATTTGGTCTCTAAAATCTAGATACACGTCAAAGAATACATTTCAAGCCTACACATCATTTTTTGTGTCATCTTGATTTCCACATGGCTCCATTAGAAGTATTCTTATACTTGAACGTGATTTTGTTTTTTAAGTGGGGTATGGTTAAAAATAAAAAAATTGAAAAATAAGAGAAAAAATAAGAATCTCAGGTGAAAACCTCCTTGGAGGTGCCTCAAATTGGCTCATTGACTGAAAACCTCCATGTGGTTGTCAATGGTTTGGAAAAAAAAAAAAAAAAAATCCTAGGTGAAAACCTCCTTTGAGGTGCCTAGGAATACCTACTAGTCGAAAACCTCCTTGAGGCGGCCAGTAGTCCTAGAAAAAAAAAACGAGGAAAAAAAAAAAAAAAAAAAAATCCTTGCTCCATGTATCTCTTTGATGAATGTAGATTCTCTCCAACATCTACAAGGAAGAAAAAAAAAATTCCACCAAAGAAAGAAAAAATAGGTCAAATCTAGCCAAAAGAAATAAATTTTTGACTTTCTCCTCCTGTGCTCAAATTCTCCAACAAGGCCAAGGCCATGCCAATCCATCACCCTCATCTATTTCCACCATCCACCCATGATTCTCAAGATTTTTCCATTCAGTTTGCTTGCTGTCCTAAAAACTAAGGGAATGCTCTGTTTTACTACAGGAAACAAAAATACATAGAGCAGAAATTTGTTTTTGCCATATGTTGAAATCCATGCATCCATTTAAAAATTTGTTTCATGGGGAGATGCATATGGATGATGTTAACATGTGTTAGGTCCCTATACTATTAGTGTAACCCCTTATTGTTATTAGTACGACCCCTTTATTATATTGTTGTGCCCATGTAACCCCCATATTGTTATTATTATGCCCCATAGAAGCCCACTATTGTTATTTTTTGCCCTTACATTATTATTGTTATGTCGGCTTTGATTATATTATGACCCCTTAGACTCCTATATATAGAAAGGGGGTCTTGTCATTTGAATCATCAAAGAATTGTTCATTTATGTAATGTAAAGGAGGTTTCCCCCTCAAAGAGGCCAAATTCTAAGCCATTGATCTATCTTCTCTGTATTTTTGTGAGCTAGTTTCATAACATTTGGTATTAGAGCTGTGGATTCTAGGGTTTTGCTGCTCCAAACTAGTCATTGTGGAATTTTCACTATAACTTTGTTTCTTCGATGTTTCAGATGCTAAAAAAAAAAAAATCATTTGGGATGAAATCATTCTAAAGCTCGTGTCCAAATTTCAGAGCTTTTCACGCTATATTTGCGGAGATATGATCTAAGGAAGTTGGCATTTTTGTAGACTCCCGAATTACATTCCAAACAAGTGACCTGGGGAAAATTGTCATAACTTTCTCTCTGAGAATCAAATTGAAATTTCATAAGAAGTCACATAAAGAGGACGAACTGTAGTTTATTGTATGTGTTTTTAAGATCCGAAGGTCAAAACAGTGACACGTGGCAGTTCATACAAGTTCGCTATTATGAAAAGGTGTATAATAAGGTCATCTTGGGAGAATGTGCATAACTATCTCTTGGAGAATCTAATTTCAATCAAACTGGTGGCATTGGAAAGAGGACATAGAGGACTACTGTAGGCCATGGTTTTAGAACTGAAAGATCTGAAATTACAGGGTTACAGTCGTTTCAAGATCGAGCTCCTAAAATCGAGAAAAGGCGATATGAGGAAGTTTGATGGCAAGGATCCGGTAAATTGGATGCTACAGATGGAGCAATATTTTGATCTACATGGTGTACCATTGTTACAAAAGGTATGTATTGCATCTTCATATTTAGAACTAGATCATTTTTTATGGTATAAAGGGCTTTGTTCTTGTAAACAACTTATTACATGGTCAATTTTCACGGAGGAAATGATAGCACATCATGAGGATACAAAGAACAACACCTTCTTTAGAGGAACACCAAAACAATTGGAAGAAAAAAGAGATGAAGGGCTTTTCTACAAAGTGGAAAGAAAAATTATGGCAACAATGAAGTCTATCCCTCACAACTATAAAGATGGAAGTGTTGTTTCTCCTAGCCTTCCACAACCTACAAGGGTTAAACCACAACAATTGGAAGAAAAATGAGAGAAAGGGCTTTGTCACAATTGTGATAGAAAATGCACTAAAGGTCATAAGTGTGCTAAGAAGAAATTATTTTACATAGAGTATGAAGAGGAGGAACAAAAGGATCAAGAAACATCAAAAGAAGAGGATATACGCTAGGACCCAACCATAGAGAAAGAAGAAATGAATCTTACCATATCCTATAAAGAATTGGCAAGAATTACCACTCCTCAAACTCTCAAGATAGAAGGACATATCAAGAAGAAAAAGGTTCAAGAAGTGAAATATCACATTGAGAAAGAAGAAATGAATCCAACCATATCTTGTAATTCATTGGTCGAAATTACCACTCCTCAAACTATCAAGATAGAAGGACATATCAAGAAGAAAATGTTCAAGAAGTGAAAGATCACATCGAGCATCAAGAAATGAATCCAACCATATCTTGTAAAGGGTTGGAAGAAATTACCACTTCCCAAACTCTAGAGATAGAAGGACATATCAAGAAGAAAAAGGTTCAAGCAGTAAAAGATCACATCGAGCATCAACAACAAGTTCTCCAACTTTTAAAGGATAACGCCACTTCGGTGCAAAATCAAACGAAACAACAGGTAGATCAACATCATAGTGAAAAATGTTTTGATGTAGGTGATTGGGTATTTTTAATGCTACATCTCAAGCAAGCTATTTATGAGAAGGAAATGTTGGCAATACTACATGCACTTAAAAAATGGCGACCTTATCGAATGGGAAGACTCTTCAAGGATGAGGATGTGGAAGCATTGTTTTGTGCTATTCCTATTATCCAACCAGATTGGATAAACGAAGCAAGGGATGAATCGAAGAAGGATGAAGAAGTATGGCCACTTATTCAAAAGTTGCAAAAGATCCCCATTCAAACAATATTGCCAGAAATTGAAGAGGAAGGAAAATCATATTGGAACCTAGAGCAGTCACAGAAACAAGAACCCGACAGCTACGAAATCAATCAATTTCAGAGTATCTCATCAAGTGGAAGAACTTACCCGCTGAAGATTCCACATCAGAGGACAAGAAGTTTATACAAAAGCATCAAGAACTACTCAAGCATTTAGGACAACACTTTTTGAAGGAGAGGGGCATG